>DF360519.1:3724-39379 GCA_000787875.1 Solanum virginianum
AGGAAGAGGAAGAGGAAGAGGAAGAGGAAGAGGAAGAGGAAGAAGAAGAAGAGGAAGAGGAAGAAGAAGAAGAAGAAGAAGAGGAAGAAGAAGAAGAGGAGGAAGAAGAGGAGGAAGAAGAGGAGGAAGAAGAAGAGGAAGAAGAAGAGGAAGAGGAAGAAGAAGAAGAAGAAGAAGAAGAAGAGGAAGAAGAAGAAGAAAAGGAAGAAGAAGAAGAAGAACAAGAGAAAGAGGAAGAAGAAGAAGAGGAAGAGCAAGACGAAGAAGATGAAGATGAAGAGGAAGAGGAGGAAGAAGAGGAGAAAGATGAGGAGGAAGATGAGGAGGAAGAGGAGGAGGAGGAGGAGAACGACGACGAAGAGGAGGAATAGGAGGAAGAAGAGGAAGAGGAAGAGGAAGAGGAGGAAGAGAAACAAGAGGAAGAAGAGGAAGAAGAGGAAGAATATGAAGAAGAGGAAGAATAGGAAGAAGAGGAAGAATAAGAAGAAGACGAAGAAGAAGAAGAAGAGGAAGAAAAAGAAGAAGAAGAAGAAGTAGTCAGCATGTACCTTACACTAGAGGGTAAAATATTTCGTAAGCTTGACCTCTTCTAGTGGACATTGCTTTACATGTGAGGGTAGAGCTTAACATAAAGGCTATAAGTCTTACTTATAGATCATAGGAACTTTTCATGTGTTCAATACATGTTTGGAAGCCCATAATTTATCATAACATACTTGTCTTGCAATTCATGCAATAAATTTTTATCAACATAAGAATTCTTGTCATGTAAATATAGTCACACTGGGCGGGTGCATGCAATTAGGCTTAAAACCATAAAATACATGAGTATTGCACATGGATGAGGTAAACATTATTATTAGAATGGCATTCAAAACAACTCACCAACATAATAGTAAAACCCTTAGTTAGGTGTCATGAAATCCATCTTAAAAATCCATAATATTTCATAGTTTCATAGTTTTCATGCATAATCATGTCAATATTTGATGACATCAAACATAATTCATGCTTATAATGCATAATAGGAAGGGCCCATGAAGTATTAAAGCTTGATACCATGAAATTTTTGTAAAAGAAGAGAGTTGGGCTCCATAGTTGAAAGAACCCATGGATGAAGACTCACATACCTTGAACTTGAGATTTCTTGAGGGAAACTTGTTGAATACTTATGGGTTTCACTTAAATTCTTAAAATCCAAAGAGAATTCTTGAGAAACTTGAATTTAGATGAGGGATTTGGTGAGGAATTGGGAGGGTTTTAGGAGTGTTCTTGAGAGAATTAGGGCTAAGTATGATGGAACAATTGAGGAATCTCATCTATAAAGGTGCTAGGTTATGACCCAATTACCCTCAGCTGAAAAACAGAAAGTTAAAAAAAATTATACTATAGTGAACCATAGGCATGATGTGGACTTGCTCCCGCACAGTTCATTTTTGCGCAGAGTTTAATTTTTCCCTATTTTGGCCTAGGAATGAGTTTAGGCCACTTTTGTACTATTGTGAACCAAATCCGTGACACAGATCGGTTGAGTACCCTACTGGTTTAGGCCCAAATCACCAAAAAACTTATTTTTTGATACCGGCCACCTAAAAATCGAAGGTTACCTCATTGCTACACAATTTTGCCTCCTAAAAAAGAATACGAGTCAGATTTGCAAAATCATGCATGAATTTTAGAATATTCAAGAAATATGCCATAGGGACATTCCAAGTCGCATAAGAGGTGTTACAAAAATATCCAAAAGAAGGTTTGAAATTAGGGAAAAGAACTAAGTACCCCTACAGTAACAAGCTTGAAACCTGGACAGGGTGCACATCATGGCCACCACTACGGACCTTGGTGGGCACCATGACCCGTGGTAGGGTCTATGATGTGTGCCCTTGGGAAAAAAAAAGAATACCTTGCGGAGGATTCCCTTCACAAGCTGTTGTGATATCCATGAGCCATAGTAAAATCCATGAGCCATGGTGGGATCCACAATTCATGAAGGAATCTATAAGGCATGGAGGGTTTCATCGTGTAACTCTTCCCTAGCAGCCACAAAAGTGAGGTCAATTTGGTGTCCACGACACCCTTCATGGGATGTGAAGCTTACCTACCACTCGTGCAGGGTGTCTTGTGGGCCAAAATTCTCTAGAATTGTATTTTTGAGCCTAGGTCTGGTCTACCAAGGTACAGATCCTTACTATACCTCATCAATAAATTCTGATGGATCCTTATCCACCTTGGAGCAATGGAATTCAAGTGAGTTCATTCTTATAAAATTCTAAACTAGAGTCGTTGCCTACCTAATACCTTGAACCATCCCTCCCTGATTTGCTTAAGTCGTTACCTATAATAACCCTCTAGGTCATTTTTGTGTTTTCACAAATATTGTACTTGTTTGAGAATTTGCAAAGTGATCTCGGGCCATTTCTCATAAATTGATATTGTTAGTTTTGTTGTTGGGTGAATTGCTTGGGATTTATATAGTTTTTTGAGTTTAAAGGAAGACGATAATGATAATATGAGTTTTTTAGTAAAGTCCTAATAAACAGACTTGAAGTGGAGTTTGAATGATTCTATAAGCTCCGGAATGACCAAATTAGTCTAGGAGCATGGCTGGCCCGAGACATGGGGGTTCCTTATATGCTACCAAAATACAACACTTTTGATACTTAAAACTTAGGATTTTGTATGTTCTTAATGCAAAATTTTTGGGTTTTATGTGTTTTTCTGTTTAGATTTGCAGGATTACAGGTTGGCCATAATTTAGGGAAAATTCACAGAAGTTGCTTGGTTTTGCTATTATATGAGATCTTATACGAGTCTTCGAGCATTCTAAGAGTCATAAAGTGTTTCGTGAGAAATTTGAGTAAGTGGCGAATTGCTGAAGTTAAAGTTTATGAGGCATGCATACGAGTCGTGGAGAAAGTTACGAGTCATAGACTACCTTTCATGTCCTAAGGATTAGAGAAGTAGACTTACAGGAAATTCATTAGATGAAACCCCCTTTACGGGTCATAAACCACTTTACGAGTCGTAAAGGGGTGTCACAGAAGAGATGTCCAAAATACCAATAGTTGATTATGAGACCCTGACTACGAGTCGTAGAAGACTTTACGGGTCGTAGAGTGCTTTCATGGAGTTTGCCGACCAGTTTTCCTTATTTGTTTAGGAATTATTTGTAAGTACTATAAATAGGGTTTTTAGGTCATTATTCAAGGAGAGACGTCACTTTTCGGTAGTTTTAGGGTTTGTACTCAGAGAACTCAATACTTGGAGAGAAAATATTGTGAGAGAGTCTTCGAGAACACTTGTGCTTCAATTCAATCTTCAAACTTGTGATTCCCATTGATTTTAGATTTGCTTGATCTTAATTCAATTGTGTAAGTGTTTAATTATGTCTTCTCAATTCATAATTTTTTTATCTACAGATAGCATGAGTAGCTAAATCCACAACTAGGGTTGTGGGAACCATGAAGAACTAACAAAGTAAACTTGGATAATTTATAATTCTTGGAAGGTGTATATACATGTATTAATTAACTCTCTTCATTTTGCATATTTTCTAATGGTGGCCAATATTAGAACCCACCTAGTGTTATTGACTTGGCGAAGGTAGTAATGAATATGAAAAGATTAATTAATAGGATTCAATTGATGTGTTGTCATGTAATCAAACGAACTGGGCCAAGGGGAGGTTGTACTGGGACTAATAGGTAATGGTTTGTAATGCACACTATGGAGATGGGCCAAGTCGCATAGTGAAGTTTGCCTCTCACCTCTTACGAAAGGGCTTGATGAACTTAAATTATCGTCCTGCATTCTATACACTAGATAAGAATGAAGCTATCCAGTGATACAGAGTTGGGGAATCATGGGGAACATAATACCTTAGTTGCTCTCTATTATTGATTTTCTCTTGTGATAGTTAGTTTAGTTTACTTTCTTGTTGATTATTGCAACCCTCCCCCCCTGGGGAATTGAGTCGGTTAACTACTCGGGTTGAATATTGGTGAATTTTTCTTGAGTGTACGTATTCCCTGTGGATTTGACCTTAACCTTGGTTAGGTTTTATTTCTTGACAACGATCACTTTATCCTTTAAAAAGGAGGTGTAACTTGGGCGACATCAAGATTTTGGCACCGTTACCGAGGAATATGGCTAGACTTAGTTAAATTCACTAGTAATTCGAGTGTTAATCCTTAGTTCCTTTTATTTTAATTTTGGTTTTGTTTTTGTTCTTTTGCAGGGCGTACGAGTAGTGTATGTCTAACATTTAGAGTCAAGGCAAGACCTTAACTCTATTTGATCCAGAGATCCACCGAACTACAAGAAGAATGTCCTAAGAGAATGAAAATAATGCAGCCATTGTAGTTTTGAACCGCAATAATAATGATGATGATGGGAATGAGAACCTACCTCCTTTGGAGGACATTTCACAGCCTCGGGAGCTTAACACCAATGCTTACCAGTGAAATCAGTATAGGTTGAACCCCAAAGCTATGGATGTAATTGGAGCTATTGTGTTGCCACGACTACCAACAAACATAAAGTTCACAGTCTCTAGTGGGTTACTTCAGATGCTCTAGAACCATAGGCTATATGCGGGCTTACCATCAGAGGATCCACATAGCAACTTGCACAATATGACATTTGTTTGTAAGAGTACGATGGGAACACATAATTTTTCTATGGATACTATGGGACTTCGTGTCTTCCCATTGTCTCTCACGGGCAATGCTGCATTATGGCCATTTGAGCTCCTACAGAGTTCCATCACTAGTTGGGAAGATTTGCACAAGGCCTTTTCGGAGAGGTACTTCCCTAGATCGAAGAAGCTCAAGTTGAAGGACCAAATCTACAACTTCAAGCAACTTCTGCTAATACAATAAGCACTACTTGGGAGCGATTTACTAAATATCTGAGAAGCGTCCCTGACCACAAAATAGTGTATGATGCCTTGGTGGAGATCTTCTACGATGCCCTTGATGAGAACAATCAGGGCTGTGCTAACACTACATACAGGGCATGTTTCTAGATCAACTAATTATAAGGATTGCTAAGCGTATGGAGCAAGTGGTCAAGATGAATTGTGCATGTGGACAGCTAGATAGAGCTTCCATGAAGAGTTCTGTGTTGTCAGTGTGGGGTCAGAGCAAGCCAAAATTAATCAAGAAATTATGCAGCAGCTTGCTCAGCTTCGCACAAGCATGGATGTGGTAATAAAGCAGAACCAAGAGAGAGTAAATGCAGTGGTTCACTAACTCCCATGTGCACCCATGTACGAGGAGCCATACTATGAGGAGGAACATGTTTTGTGAATGATTATACAGGAGGTTTCTAGACCAATGCCCAAAGGTCCAATCAGGACAATTAGTGTCGAGGTAAAGGAAACCAAGATCGGAACTATGGTAGAAATGGAGCTTTCAGAGACAACCATAATGGTTATTATGATAGGAACAGGGGTCCAGATGCAGATTAGGGTGGCAAAGAAGGCTTCAGAAATGGTCCTTATATGCCATGACACAACTGCGATGCAGGTACAGACAATTCTAGAATTGAGGAGATGTTTGACCGCCTGTGCAAGAAGGCTGAGACACAGGATGAGACTTTAAGGGGCATGAAATCAGATATTTCAAGCATAAATTAGAAGATAGAGTCTCATTCTGTGGCTATTAAATAGCTTGAACAATAGTTTGGTGAACTCAGTTGAATCAGCGTCAAAGGGGTACATTGCCTAGCAACATAGTGCAATATCCTAAGAATGAAGGGCAATGTATGGTGTTCACTACTAGGGGTGGCAAGAGCACTATTGATCCTCCTATGCTGGATGATGATCAAGATGTTTGTGAGGAGATTGTTGCAGCTAAGGATGCAGATATAGGAGATGTCCATATCAAGGATAGGGTGAGTGAAGCAGCTAAAGCGCCATAAAAGTTTAAGCTCGTCCCTAGGCCTCCTCCTCCTTTCCTTCAAAGAATTGAAAGAGGGAGGAGGAAGGCAATTTCAATCACTTTCTCTCCATGCTTAAGCAGTTATCTATCAACATCGCTCTCATCAAAGCTTTGGAGAAAATACCAGGCTATGCAAAGTATATGAAGGACTTGGTCAGAAAAAAGTGAACTATGAGTCAGGAGCTTTTTCAAGAGCTTCAACATTACAGTGCTATCACTATGAAGTCCTTGGTTAGAAGCGTAAAGATCTAGGTCCTTTCACCATACCTTGCACTATAGGAGATGTGGAGTTCGCAAGGACTCTATGTGATTTGGATGCCAGCATCAATTTGATGCCTCTTGAGGTCTACAAGAAGCTTGGATAAGGAGCCCCTACTCCTACTAGCATACGGTTACTGCTGGCGGATTGAATGGTGGAGAAGCCTGTGGGATACTCTATGATATGTTGGTTAAAGTAGAGAAATTTGGATTCCCTGCAGACTTTGTAATTCTAGAATGTGAGGTCAACTTCGACATTCTAATTATCTTGGGAAGACCATTCCTAGCCACTGGGCGAGCCCTAGTTGATATGGAAGCTGGTCACCTCAGGTTTAAATTAAATGACGGAGAAGTTATCTTCGATATTCGTCAGTCCATGAAGCATCCAACTGAGCTCAAGAGTGAAGTTTGGGCAATTAGTGAAGTCTGAGTAACCAATTTGCCTAGGTCATGCCGCGATGATAAATCATGTGCTATGTCACAACCCAAGCCTAGGGCCTACACGTGACATAGAGAATGAAGATCCCGAAAGGACCCCAAACAAGCCTCTTAGCATATCATTCACACATCCTTGGTCACGGGAGAGAAAATAAGCACCAACAAGTGATATAATTAAAGACCCCAAACAAGCCTCTTAGCATATCATTCACACATCCTTGGTCACGGGAGAAAAAATAAGCACCAACAAGTGATATAATTAAAAAGAAAAGCGGGACTAACGGAAGTCTTTGATAATCACAAAGCGTAAAGGAGTCAAGCTCATAGCATATACATATATGGTATCCAATGACACCTCTACTTTAGAATAGAACGGGGGCCAAGACACTTTCCAAGCGTCAAGCTCATAGCATAAATACATCCTAATCCAACAACACTTCTAACTTGGAATGGAGGGGGACCAAGACACTTCCCGGGCTCATCCTCATAATAATAAGTAGTCAACATAAGAAGGAGTCTTAACATAACATGAAATAAGTAGATATTGTCCTCAGAATTGAGGACCACCAAAACTTTCTCTGGGAACCGAACTAGCCACGTGGAGGAGGATGATCAAAATGGAGATCTGGTTCCTACATGGTGATATCATGTAGGCATAGAGTATGTGTTAGTACATTTGAATATACTAAGTATGCCGGATGTAATGTAACAAGGATATAATTCATTATATTCGAAATACATACATATAAGCAATATATATAATTTCAATATGACATGTAGGATCAATGCTTGTAATAACAGATGCTTGTAAAACATTCAACTTGCATAATACATAATAGTTGTGTGGAAGAGGCCTTAACCGACATAGACTAAGCAAGCTACTACTTGGAATCCAAGGCATCTCACCCCCTTGGTAAGGTGATTGAGGCATGTCAGCCCCTCGACAAGGTGATCAAGGCATATCACTCCCTTGACAAGATGATAGAGGCATGTCACCCCCTAGACGAGGTGTGGTCTACTTGCCATAGTAAACCATATAATGAATAATTAGAGGCATGTAACCCCCTCGACAAGGTATCGTATAGCTAGATGGATCCACTAGTATAGCAAGGGTAATAATCATAATACTATGGTGGCACATAGTTTAGAGACCAAAGACTTTATATAAGGACCCCTTGAGTCATCCCCCATCTTAAACCTCAATCGGTGCTAAGTCAAATCCCATGGAATACTTAAAATAATCATACTCTAATCATAACATGAATAGCTTGTAAGAGACATGATAGCATGACTTGAGTAGCTCATATACATGCTTAACCTCTAGTAGTGAGCCTAACTTGAACAAGAGAGTAGATCATAATCATACATGAACCCTTGCCTTAACATGAATGGCTCACAAGAGGTAAAATCTTGTAATAGGGCTAAACGTGATACTTGCAACATCATAGATACTTTTCATGAATTCAATAAATATTTGAAATCCCTTAATCATCATAAAGTTACTTGACTTGTAAATCATGTAATAGATCATCAATAACTTGAGAATTCTTGTCATGTCATTTTATCAAACCCATGGTGGGTTCATGATACTTGTTCTACTTATACTCATATAAGGAGCAATTCTCATCACCAACGATTGAGAAATTTAATCAAAGAGCTTACCAATCAGATTGAGAAGTGTCAATTTATGGGTAAAAAAAGATAAGTAAACTCAATGCAAATCAACCCACCAACATGGTAGTAAAACCCTCATATAGGGTACCTTAAATCCATCACAAAAGCTCATAATCATTCATAGTTTCATAGCTCAAACATGCATAGTCTCAATAAACAAATCAATTCATGGAATAAGTTTGAAATATATATTCATGCATAATCAATCAATACTTGATAAAGCCCCAACATGATTTATGCTCACAATTCATAATAAGAGATACCCATAGGTAATACAACCTGAAAACGTGCAATTTTCATAAGAAGAGAAGGTTGGGCTCCATAGGTGAAAGGACCCATGGATGAAGACCCACATACCTTAAACCTTGAATTTCTTGAAATAAAGTTGAAGTAGACTTAAAGCTTGAAATGAGTCCTTGAGTTCCAAAATTAAGCTTGAAATCCTTAGATTTGAATGAGAGAGTTGATAGAGACTTAGAGAGAATAAAAGAGAGGGTTTTGTGAATTACAGAGTTGAAAAATGGCTAAGTTTGGGTGATTTCTCATTTAAGTGGGCATGGGGATAGATAGATCTTAGAGAGGTTTTAGAGAAGGTTTTGTGAGTTATAGAGTTGGAAAATGACTAAGTATGGGAGATTTCACATTTAAGTGTACATGGGGCTATGACCCCAATGCCCTTGGGAAAAATAAGAAAACCAATGAAAATATAGCACTAGTTCGTGCCCCAGGCATGATGCAGACCAAACACGAACTGTAAAATACATAATGGCGTGCCCTAGGGGCGTCGCGGCCTGGTTACGGATAACCACTAGAAATCATAAAATTAGCAAAAATTGTTCTTCACTACTGGTCCTCTAAAATTTGGGTTATAGCCATTTCCCACTCAATATTACCCCCCGATCAAGAGTATGAAGTGGGATTTTCAAAATCAAATACGAATTTTGAGATATATAAATTTACGATTATGGGGCATTCCAAAGCACATGAGGGGTGTTTCTATATCTTCCCTTTGGGAACATTCATCCCTGAATGTCAAAGAAATATACGTAAGAGAAGTAATTATGAAAATTTCAGCCCGACATGAATGCAACAAATGCCTTGTTTCTCAACCTGCTCTTCACTTGTCTATCCAAAATCTCCCCCAGGACCTCCTCATAGGTCAAATTATCTTCCACAACACCCACAACCTATAAGGCCACTATAGTACTTGTGTCACCTACACATTTCCTTAACATAGACACATGGAAGACCGCAAGAACCATATTCATTTCCATACGCAACTCCAACTACTATGCAACCTTACCAACTTCCCTCAAAAATCAATAAGGACCCATAAACCTTGGGCTCAATTTCCCTTTCTTGCCAAACTGGACCACACCCTTCATTTGTGAGACTTTCAAGTAAACCTAATCACCAACCTTAAACTCAAGATCTCTCCTTATAACATTGAAGTAGGACTTTTGTCTACTTCGGGCTGTTTTAAACCTCTTTCTTATCAACCTCTCCTTCTCCAAGGCTTCCATAACCAAATCCAGTCCTAACAAAGCCATCTCCCCTATATCAAACCACCCAACCGTGGATCTACAATGCCTATCATATAAAGCTTTAAAGGGAGCAATGCCAGTGCTTAAATGGTAGCTATTGTTGTAGGCAAACTCAATAAGTGGAAGATGTTCATCCTAATTACCTTTAAACTCTAAAACACAAGCTCTAAGCATATCCTCAAGAGTTTGGATAGTTCTTTTGGTTTGGTCACTTCTGTCACGACCCAACCTATGAGCCTTACACAAGCTCTAAGCATATCCTCAAGAGTTTGGATAGTCCTTTCATCTTGACTATCTGTTTGAGGATGAAAAGTTGTGTTAAGGTTGACCTTGGTACCACGACCCTTTTGGAACGACCTCTAAAAATGAGAAGTGAATTGAGCACCACAATCCCAAATGATAGACAAGGGTACCCCATGCAATCTAACCAACTTATGAATATACAACTTGGCATAATCTTCGACACCATAAGTGGTTTTGACCAGTAGAAAGTGAACCAACTTTGTCATTCTATCAATAACCCAAATATAGTCAAAGTGTCTCCTAGTATTAGGCAACCCAACTATAAAATCCATGTTGATTTGTTCCTACTTCCAAGTAGGAATCTCTATGTCTTGGGCTGGCCACCCGGCCTTTAGTGTTCGGCTTTCACTTATTGGAAATTGTGACATCCGGATACAAACTTGGCAATATCCCTCTTCAAACCACCCTACTAATACACCTCCCTCAAGTCTCAGTACATCTTTGTGGAACCGGGGTGAATATATTAGGTTGAATTATAAGCGTCCTTTAAAATCAACTCTCTCAAGTCATCAACATTAGGTACACATAACTTACCTTGGTACCTAAGGGTACTATCTCCCCCTTGGGAGAAAACCTCTACTTTACTATCCTTCACCAAGGCTTTCAACTCTAGCAAGGCAGGATCAAAATCTCATTTTGACTTTACTTCCTTAATTAAAGAAGATTTAGAACCATCAACAACTAGTACACCACTATTTTCAACTTCATCTAACCTAACCCCCAACCTAGCCAACAGGTGAACTTCTCTAGCCACCTCTTTGCCACCGTTATCAATATGAGCTAGAATGCCCATTGACACTCTACTTAGAGCATCATCACAATATTAGTTTTGTCGGGATGATAATGCACACTTATATTATAATCTTTTAGGAGCTCTAACCACCTTCTTTGTCTCAAGTTAAGATCTTTTGTGTGAACACATATTGGAGACTCTTGTGGTTGGTAAACACATCAACATGACCCCAATATAAATAGTGATGCCAAATTTCCAAAGAAAACACCATGGCCGCCAATTCAAGATCATGGGTGGGATGATTTCGCTCATGCACCTTAAGTTGAAGGCAACATGGTATCACCTTACCATTTTGCATCAAAACACACCCCAAACCAATTCTTGAGGTATAACAATAAACCACAAACCCTTCCAACCCTTCCAGTAGAGCCAAGATAGGAGCAGAGACAAGCTTATCTTTCAAAGTTTGAAAACTCTTTTCACATTCATCGGTCCACATGAATTTTGCCTTCTTTTGGGTCAACTTTATCATAGGCGAAGCAATAGAAGATAACTTATTCATAAACCTCTAGTAGTAACTCGCCAAACCCAAAAAACTCATAATATCTGATGGAGTCAAGGGTCTAGGCCAATTTCTTACCACCTCCATCTTCTTAGGATCCATCTTAATGCCGTCACCCGACACAACATACCCTAGAAAAGCAACCTCTTTCAACAAAAATTCATACTTTTCATATTTAGAAAATGACCTCTCATCCCAAGATTTGCAACACCACCCTCAAATGATTCACATGCTCTTTCTCACTCTGAGAATAAATCAATATATCATCAATAAACACCATCACAAACCTAACAAGATAGGGTTTAAAGATCCTATTCATGAGATCCATTAATATTGCCGGTGCATTAGTCAACCCGAAAGACATTACCATAAATTCAAAGTGCCCATACCTAGTCTAAATATCCATCTTGGGAATATCACACTCCCTCACCTTTACTTGGTGTTATCTAGATGAAAGATCAATCCTAGAAAAGTGACTAGCCCCTTGTAGTTGGTCAAAAAGGTTATCAATCCTTGGTAGAGGGTACTTATTGTTTATGGTAACCATATTAAGCTGCCGGTAAACAATGCACATTCTAAGGGAATCATCCTTTTTCTTTACAAATAACACTGGTGCACAAAGTGACTTGATAGGCCTTATGAAACCCATATCCAACAAATCCCTCAATCGATCTTTCAACTTCTTTAATTCCGTCAAGGCCATATGGTAAGGGGGAATGGAAATGGGTTGGGTATCGGGAAGGAAGACTATCCAAAATCTATTTCCCTTTCAGGAGGAACATTGGGAAAGATATCAAGACACTCATTGACTATTAGAACTGACTCAATAGGAAGGACTTTAGACTCAACATCCCTAACCCTCACAAGATGATAAATGCAGTCCTTAGAAATCAACCTTTGGGCTTTAAGACAAGAAATGAATCTACCCTTGACCATAATATTACGACTTTCACACTTAAGGATAGGCTCATTAGGGAATTGGAATTTAACCTTGTGGGTTCTACAATCAATAGATACATGATATGCAAGTAACCAGTCCATCCTAAGAAAATATCAAAATTCACCATATCTAATTCAACAAAATCACAAGGCAAGACCTTATGAAATACAGACATAAGACAATCTCCATAGAGTCTTTTAGCAACAATGGACTCACAAATAGGGGTAGACACTTCATTAGGTTCACACAACAATTCAGGACTCACATGAAGCTCTTTGGCAAAAAAAGGAGTAATGAAAGAAAGAGTGGCACCCGGATCTATCAAAGCATACATATTATAATCTAA
This sequence comes from Solanum virginianum, assembly GCA_000787875.1. Taxonomy (NCBI): domain Eukaryota; kingdom Viridiplantae; phylum Streptophyta; class Magnoliopsida; order Solanales; family Solanaceae; genus Solanum; species Solanum virginianum. The sequence goes on from DF360519.1 coordinate 16,465, forward strand.
AAGCTTTAGCATATCGTTGACAACATCAGACACCTCATCCACTCCTTGTCTTCCTTGGAGAGCATATAACCTAATTTGACTTAGAGCACCCCCTTGTTGGCCTCCCTTTGCCCTTTGACCCGTATTAGTACCTTGGCCTTGAGGATGACCATCTCTAACTTTGTTTCGAGCATGAGGACAATCAACAACCTTATGACCCACTTCACCACAACCATGGCAAGCATTAGTGTTTCTCAAACATGGGTTACCATAGTTTCTACAATATTTTGGCACTCAGGATTAGACACTCCACCATTACCTCGTTGGAACCTTGTTATCATTACCAAATCTGTTATTAGGAGCATTGGAAGACCATTGTCTTTGCAACTTGTGGCCTTGAGAAAATCGGCCACCCTTAGAACCTTGAAAACCACCTTCAAATTGAGCCCTCTTGGACTCACCACTTCTTCTCTTTCTAAGCTTCTCCCCCTCTAGTTATTTAGGATATCTCATGAGCTGAGACAAATCCATATCAATCACTAGCATGGCGATATGATACTTTTCATTAACCAAGTTAGAAACTCCCAACATAAATTTGTTCATTCTAGCTCTAGGGTCGGCCACCAAATGTAGAGCATACTTGGAAAGCTTGTTGAACTTAAGGGAATACTCCCACATACTCATGAAACCTTGCTTAAGGTTAATAAACTCCATCATCTTAGCCTCTTGTAGCTCAATAGGAAACTCATTCCAAGAAATAGCATTATCATCTCTCCTCTCTAATTTCCATTGTGTAAACCAAATTTGGGCTATACCTTTGAGTTGGTAGGCTGCTAACTCTAATTTTTGCTCCGAATTGATCCCCATGATAGATAGCACCTTATACACCTCATCAATGAACTCTTGGTTATCCTCTTCCACCTTGGACCCATGAAACTCCTGTGGATTCATTCTTATGAAATCCCTCACCCTTGAGGCCAGAGTGGGAGCATGAGAGGCTTGGGCCCCTTGGTTCATTTGGTTGGTCATAGCACAACCCAACATTGTCATAGCATCCTGGAACTCTTCTTAGGCTACTCCTTCATCTTGAAAAGCTTGAGGAGCTGGAGAGGCCGATTTCTCCTCAAGTGTACGGGCTCTCCTTAGCCTTCCTCTTGGTATCGGTATGATCTACAAGAAACAAGAGCATCTACTAGGGCAAAATCCTTATACTTACATCTAAAGCATGATATAGACTATAAAAAAGTGAAACAATTCCTACAATGCCTCATAGCCCCTATCCATAGGTGTGGCGCGCTTCACCACCATGAATAAGACTCTAATTAACGTAGTGTATTGGACTTTCGAGGATCATTAACAACCTAGTGCTCTAACACCAAGCTTGTCAGGACCCAAACCTAGGGCCTAGATGTGACACAGCAAACAGGGAACCTGAAGGGACCACAAATAAGCCTCTTAGCATAATATTCACACATACTTAGTTGCAGGAGCAAAAATAAGCACCAACAGGTGACATAATTAAAAACGAAAGTGGGACTAAGGGAAGTCTTTGATAATCACAAAGCAGAAATGAGTCAAGCTCATAGCATATACATACATGGTATCCAACAACACCTCTACTTTAGAATGGTGCGGGGGCCAAGACACTTCCTGGGCTCACCCTCATAATAATAAGTATTCAACATAAGAAGGAGTCGTAACATAACATTAAATAAGTAGATATGGCCCTCAAAATTGAGGACTCAACAAAGCTTTCTCCGAAAAGTGAACTAGCCACGTAGAGGAGGATGATAAAAAATGAGCTTCGGTTCCTACATGGTGATATCATGTAGGCATAGAGTATCCATTAGTATGTTTGAATGTATAAGTATGCGGTATGCAACGCAACAAGGATATAAGTCATCATATTCTAATTGCATACATATAAGCAATAGATATAATCTCAATATGACATGTATGATCAATGCTTGTAATAACACATGTTTGTAAAACATTCAACTTGCATAATACATAATACTTGTGTGGGGAGAGACCTTAACTGATATAGACCAAATGACCTACTACATTGAATCCAAGGCATGTCACACCCTTGGTAAGGTGATTGATATATGTCACCCCCTCGACAAGGTGATCAAGGCATATCACCCCCTCGATAAGGTACATCTACTTACCATTGTAACCATACAATAAATAATCTGAGGAATGTCACCCCTGACAAGGTGTGGTATAGCTAGATGGATCTGCTAGTAGAGCAAGGGTAATAATCATAATCATATGGTGGGACATAATTTAGAGACTAAAGACTTTATATAAGGACCCCTTAAGTCGAGCCTCCATCTTAAGCCTCAATCAGTATTAAGTCAAATCCCACGAAATACTTAAAATATTGATACTTTAATCATAACATGAATAGTTTGTAAGAGACATGATAACATGACTTGAGTAGCTCATAAACATGCTTAGCCTCTAGTGGTGAGCCTAACTTGAACATGAGAGTATATCATAATCATACATGAACTCTTCCCTTAACATGAATGACTTACAAGAGGTAAAATCTTAAAACAGGGCTAAACTTGATGCTTGCAACATCATAGATACTTTTCATGAATTCAATACATACTTGAAAGCCCTTAATCATCATAAAATCACTTGAATTATAAATCATGTAATAGATTATCAATAACTTGAGAATTCTTGTCATGTCATTTTATCAAATACATGGTTGGTTCATGTACTTGTCCAAAATCATGTAATTCAAGAGTAAAACAAGATGAGTAAACTCAATGGAAATCAACCCACCAACATGGTAGTAAAACCCTCATGTAAGGTACCTTGAAATCCATCACAAAAACTTATAATACCTCATAGTTTCATAGCTCAAATCATGTATAGTCTCAATAGACAAAACCAATTCATGGAATAAGCTTGAAATAGACATCCATGCATAATCAATCATTCATAGTTTCATAGCTCAAACATGCATAGTCACCATAGATAAATCAATTCATGGAAGAAGCTTGAAATAGACATCCATGCATAATAAATCAATACTTGATAACACCCAACATGATTTATGCTCATAATTCTTAATAAGTGATACCCATAAGTAATTCAACTTGAAACCATGCAATTTTCATAAAAATAGAAAGTTAGGGTCTACGGGTGAAGGACCCATGGATGATGACCCACGTACCCTAAACCTTGAATTCCTTGAAATGAACTTGAAGTATACTTAGAGCTTGAAATGAGTCCTTGAGTTCCAAAATTGAGCTTGGAATCCTTATATTTGAATGAGTGAATTAATAGTCTTAGAGAGGTTTTAGAGAAGATTTTGTGAGTTATAAAGTTGAAAAATGACTAAGTATGGGAGATTTTATGTTTAAGTGTGAATGGGGATATGAAACCAATGCCCTTGGAAGAAATAAGAAAATCAAGGAAAATGTTACACTGGTTCGTGCCTCAGGCAAGATGCAGACCAAACACAGACCACAAAATACACAATGGCGTGCCCCAGCGTGTCGTGCCTTATGTACAGATAGCCATTGGAAATCGTAAAATTAGCAAAAATTATTTTTTGCTACGGGTCCTCTAAAATCTGAGTTATCCCATTTTCCATTCAATTTTGCCCCCTAATCAAGAGTATGAAGTCGAATTTTCAAAATTATGTGCGAACTTTAAGATAAATGAAAATTATGATTATAGGGGATTATGAAGCATAAGAGGGGTGTTCGACGCTACTTGAGAGGCAACCCAAAGTTTTTGATGTAATACCATAATTTAGGTGTATTTTCAGTTTCTGGATTCATAGGTACTTGCTTTCTTATGTTTAGATTGTAATTTTGGACAATGGATTGGTTGTATCTACGGTAACAGTGTATTTTATGAAGAGTATGTAGGTACAGGACTAAGTTAGTAATTTGGCTGAGAAGATCATCAAGTTGAGTCTCTACAACTGGGTCTACATATCATAAAGCAGTCTACGACTATACCCCATCTCATAGAGATTTCCAATGAGTAGGAAAAATATGCACCCCAATCCACGAGCTAACTTTATGATTCATAGATCAAACTATGAGTTGTGAATGGGGTTCGTGGATCCCTGGTAAGTTTTTTAAAATATTGCTAAGTATTGAGAGTTTTACGAAACCATGATTTTCAAGTTGTAGAACTATCTATGACTCATAACCGGGGTTTCGTAAACCTAGGCCCTGTTAAGTTTTAGTTGACCAGTAAGAGTATAAATAGAGGAGTAAAATAATTTTGACCTCACTTTGGACCCAAATTTACAAAACCTACCTAACGTACCCCCCCTAATTTTCGACAACCGTGAGCCATTTTTCGGTAAGATTCTGGTGATCTGGGGTTTCTCTTTCTAGTCATCTCCTTTATCTTCTTCACTTTATTTCTAATTCTTAGTAAGTTCTCAATTTAAATTAAACCCATAATTTGCCTTATTTTAATTGATTGATTTGATAATTCTGTGAGGCATGATGTTTAGACACGAAATCCTTGTTAAATTTTAATTGTGTTATGGGTTGACCTTAGTTCAATTATTAATTGAATTTGGAATTGGGTATTTTTGCCTTAAGAATGTTAATTGTTTATGCCCATTGAACCATCCACCTTGTGTGATTGAATGATATTGAATGATTTGTGCTTGTGGAATTGGTGGGTGATGAAATGGGTACATGATTTTGTGTAAATCAAATAGGTATAGTTGAAACCATAAGATGATTCATGCTTAATCATTTTTTATGGGGTATGTATGTTTAAAGCTTGTTGGGGGGAATGGTTGTTGTGTGCTAATCATGTGGATGGGTGTTCTTGCTTTGATGCTGTTAAATTATTTGTTGAAAATGTCTTTTAGGGTCCATATGATGGACTTAGAAACTTAGGCGACTAAGATTTCTGGTTCACGAGTGGCTTTTATGAACTGTAAAGTGATCCACGAGTTTTAATTGTCCCTTGTACAAAATTCTAGAAACTTGATGTTTCTAAGTATATATCAGACGGGACCTTCTACGAGTTGTAGATCACTTTACGACTCATAGATAGGTCTCGTAGCCCCCTACCTGAATTTGATTATTCACTGGAATTCTCTACAACCCCAGTCTATGACTCGTAAACTACTTTACGAGTCGTACCTAGTCTCGTAGACTCTTCTAGTAATAAAAATTATTCTGAACCACTAGTTTATGAAGGCTCTTTAAGACTCGTAGTGTATACTACAACTAGTAAAGGTGATTTTGTAACACCGTTCTGCAACTGAACTCAGATAATATTTGCATTCTATTTCTTGACTCTTGGGGCTAACCATTGTTCATTTATGTTATGTTTCAGGTACTATGGCCCCAAAAGCAAAATTCTTAGAGATCGAAGTTATGAGAAGGAGGCTCAGGTATGATTTTACGGATGATGAGAAGACCACTCAGTTGAGTGGTTCACTAGAGATCCATGATGCCCAGCCAGACCCAGAGGCATCAGTACCGCAAACCAGAGCCTCTACTAGAGTTGGGCGCACTCAAGCCCCTATTGCTAGTCCTCTGCAATCTGAGGGGAGGAGGCACTATGGGAGCAGGATGCCACAAATGACTCCATCTGGAGAGGAGTCCAATTTTGAAGAGGGCTTTAAGGATAAATCAGATGAAGAGTCTTCCGTCGCACCATCATATTTATCTACACTGGATGCCCTCACTAATTGATGGTGCATCAAGGGCATGGAGGAGTTCTATAAATAAGGCCTACAGCCGAAAGAGCGGAGTAATCCAACCTATTCTATCTATGAGGAGCCTAGAGTGATAGCTGAAGGACTTAGTTGTGTCCCGATCTCCAGGACACGACGATACAGTGAGGGCTTCAGTGGCTAACAGAGTCTCTTGGATGCTATTTCTTGACTATGGTAAGGGAGTTCTATGCATCATACACAACCACCATCCAGCTCAGTCTTCCCAAGGGGAAGAAACCCCTCACTCAGTCCAGGCTAGTAGAAACGCGAGGGAGAGGTCAACGGGTCAACATTTCAGAGGAGACTATCCACCGTATGTTATTTGGTCCCGATTACCGTCACCTCAGATCAACTGTAGAGTTCGATTATAGGGTAGGGCAAGCTTGGAACCTAGTTATTATAAAGGATCTTAAGTGATGAGCCACATTATTGAGATGAGTGGCAGGGTTTATTGTAGACTAGGGTTCTGAACCTGTTTGGTTATCACTCACACGGAGCCTATTGTCAAAGCTTCGCTCAACTTCCCTGCCAAATTTTGGAAGGCTATTTTTCTTTCATGCATCCGACCAATGCTCGCTGATAACATTAGATGCTGGAGCATGCAGTATTGGTTGCCAACATCTTAGCTGGCTATGAAATTAAATGGGTCTGCCTTATCACCGAGCAGATACTGAGGCCACACTAAAGATGGCCAACTCAATCCCTTTTTTGTGTCTAATCTATTGGTTCTGTTTAGAGTCTAGGGTAGAGATACTACAGTAGCTAGACAAGATGATTGAGGCCCAACACACTTTGGAGCCCAGCCTGACCAAGGCTGATAAGAACCTGGTGGCACTCCGGCAAGCATAGCCTCCATCTATGCCAGAGATATTCACCCTATAGCCACCATCTGAGGGTTTTGATATTGACACTACCACTATTGCTGCTACTACTAAGGAGAGGCCCCTACAGCATAAGGCAGATAAGAAGAGAGGGCCTACTATTACTGTTCCTGCACCAGAGGCCACTATTTTACAGCCTTCCACCGCGGGTATGATCTCCACATTCACCCCTTCTATAGAGACCATGGCTCAGAGGTTAGCACATGATGAGGCACAGTTGACTCAGCTTTTTCAACAGATCAAGCCATGGGTCTGGCAGGCTATTTTAGACTCGAAGGGTCGGATGTAGGCACTTGTGGTCACTACTATTCAAGACTATATTTCTACCATGGATGCCCGCATCGATACCTTCGACAAGAGGGTATAAAAGAGATTGGCCAAGTCCCGTCCTTCTAACTTATCAGTCATCCAAAAAGAGATCCAGCAGCTCCGCATTAACATGAAAGCATCTATGACGACACCAGTCACACTACAAGAGATGATATTTTCGATGTCAGTGTTAGACTTATTTGCTCCTGATGTGCCTACCTACTCTTCTCTCGGGAAGATACCTTACAAAAATGAGGATCCTGTGGAAAGATATGTACGTGCGAGGAGCTCAGATAAGGAGAATCTTGAGTGTGCCTTGAGGAAGTTGAGGCATGATGAGGCGATGAGACAGGCTCGAGCGATGGAGTAGATAGGGGATACTAGCTTCTTCGAATAGAGTACTACTGTTGAGCAGACTACTCCGCAGGAGGAAGGTGGTCAGACTCAGCCATAGACTGGCGCTTAGGTGCCCAGGTAGGGGTTGCACTGGGGATAATGCACATCTTTTTTGATGGGGTGTGGGTAGTTATGGGCCTCAGTCTAGTCTGAGTAGCTTATAGTCCATAACTACCCCAAATTTTGATCTCGGGGTTTTCTTGCATATGTTCTTTTTCCCTGTGGATATTTATTTTCTGTTGAACCAGCATATTTAGGGTGTTTAGATAATATTTGTGGCATGTAGTACCAATTCTTGTCGCATATAACATGTTTTTATGTTTTATTTTGAAAATGATACCCACAAAAAATTTTGATTAGTAGTTAGATAGTAACCATGCATGCATAGGTCTTGGACAATATCTATTCTGATAAGTGAGGGTAAATTGAGATAGAAAACATGATCTATGAATCTTTTGTTGATAATGTATGTTGTGTCATGTGAGTGTGAGCTTATTTTGCTACATTCATGTATTTTTTACTATTTTAGAACTTGCCTTTTACTCTAAGTTGGATTGTAGATTAAATGGATTAGGAAATGATGTTAGGCCTTTCATCTTAAATAGTCCACTTTAGCCTAAAAGTAACTAACTAAATGATGATATATCCCTTGTTCCAAATGTTTCAGCCGAACATGTACCTATTCTTTAAAAGTAGCTAATTAACCTAGCCTTGTCTAATGAAAAATCTTGAAATTGGCCCTAGTCTTTCCTTGAATATTGTGCACTTTGACTGAGGCAAAAAGCCTAAATTGAGGGTGGCTATCAAAAGTGGCCCTGGTTCGGAGGATAGATATTTTGTATTTTAAAACATGCTAAAAGCCTACGTTAAGGGTGTTTGATGTAAGGGTAAAAGTACAAAAATAAAGGGGTGAGTTAGGGCAGAGGAGCAAAAGAAGAAAAATCATGTACTGGATGCAAGAAAAATTAAAGATGCCTTAGATTGAGCCAAAAAAGCAAAATGAAGTGTAATAGCAAGGCAAAAAGCTGAAAAATGAAAAGAAAGCACCCAGAAAAGCTTGAAATAAGGAAAAAGGAAGAATAAGATGAAAATGACAGAGTTGATGGGGCAAGACTGTAGAAAAATGCAATTTCAAGGAGGGCCTTTAGTCACTAATTTCCTAAAATATCATACCAAAGCCCCTGAGCCTACGTTACAAGCCTATAAAGTCCTAAAGTGATCCTAGTTCAGTTAGTTTAAGGTCTGAGTCATGAGTATAGGGGCAAGCCTAAGGTATTAGTCATTATCCATGAATATCTTTTATGAGACTGAGTGTTTTTTCACAGTCCCAAGGTTAAACATGAAATCATCATTGAGTCTCATATATGGGACTTCTTTCTGTAAGGGCACTTGCATTACATTATTAGCATTTGACTTATTCAGTGATTGTGGACTGTTGATAACCCTTCGCTTGTCATAGTTGCGTTATGACATACTCCATTTTGCATTGATTTGCTAAATAACTATCTGATCATATTTTGAAAAGTTAGTGAGGGTATCTGAGTCTGATATGTATATGATGTATGCCATTGAGTGAGGTCAATGTGTTATAGTATTGTATTATGTAAATTGCGTTGTCTCTTGAGGACAAGCAACAATTTTAAGTTGAGGGTGTTGATGTGCTGCAAAAATACAACAGTTTTGATACTTAAAACTTAGGATTTCATGTGTTCTCAATGTGATATTTATAGAGTTTATGTGTTTTTGTGTTTAGATTTGTAAGGTTACAGGTTGGCCATGATTTAGAGAAAAATTACAGAAGTTGCTAGTTTTTGTTGTTATACAAGACCTTATACGAATCGTAGAGTATTCTACAAGTCATAAGGATATTTCATGAGAAATTCTAGTGAGGGGAAAATTGCTGAAGTTTAAGTCTATAAGGAATGCATACGAGTCATGGAGAAAGTTATGAGTCATTGACTACCTTTCGTGCTCGGAGGATCAGAGAAATGGACTTGAAAAAGAGATCCAGCTACGAGTCATGGAGAAAGTTATGAGTCATTGACTACCTTTCGTGCTCGGAGGATCAGAGAAATGGACTTGCAGGAAATTCATCAGATGACACCTCCTTTACGGGTCGCAAACCACTTTACAAGTTGTAAAGGGGTGTCATAAAAGAGAAGTCCAAAATTGTAGTAACTGATTATGAGACCCCGACTATGAGCCGTAGAAGACTTTACGGGTCGTAGAGTGCTTTCGTGGAGTTTGCCGACCAGTTTTCCTTATTTGTTTAGGACTTATCTATATTTACTATAAATTTCCTTATTTGTTTAGGACTTATTTGTAATTACTATAAATAAGATTTTTAGGTCATTATTCAGGGAGAAATGTCACTTTTTAGTAATTTTAGGGTTTGTACTCAGAGAACTCAATACTTGGAGAAAAAATATTATAAGAGAGTCTTTAAGAACACTTGTGCTTCAATTCAATCTTCAAGCTTGAGATTCCCATTGATCTTGGATTTGCTTGATCTTAATTCAATTGTGTAAATATTTAATTATGTCTTCTCAATTCATAATTTCTTCATCTACACATAGCATGAATAGCTAAATCCACAACTAGGTTTGTGGGAACCATAAAGAACTAAAAAGTAAAGTCGGATAATTTATAATTCTTGGAAGGTGTATATACATGTATTAATCAGCTCTCTTCGTTTTGCATGTTTTCTAATGGTGGCTAATAATAGAACCCGCCTAGCCTTACTGAATGGTCCAAGGTAATAATGAATATGAAAAATGATTAATTAACAGGATTTGATTGATGTGTTCTCATCTAATCAACTAAACTGGGCCAAAGGGAGGTTGTACTAGGACTAATAGGTAATGGTTAGTAATGTACACTATAAAGATGGGCCAAATTGCATAGTGAAATTCGCCTCTCACCTTTGACCAAAGGGCTTGGTGAACTTAAGTTACTGTCCTGCATGCTATACACTAGGTTATCCGGTGATACTAAGTTGGGAATTCATGGGGAACACAATACCCTAGTTGCTCTCTATTATTGATTTTCTCTTATTATAGTGTAGTTTACTTTCTTATTGATTATTGTAAAATCCCTCCCCCCTGGGGAATTGAGTCGGTTAAGCACTCAAGTTACATTTTGGTGAATTTGTCTTGAGTTTGCGTATTTCATGTGAGTTCGACCCAAACCTTAGCTAGGTTTTATTTCTTGATAGCGACTGCTTTATCCTCTAAAAATGAGGTCTAACTTGGGTGAAATAAATAAGAATGTCTAATGGCGCGATCAGCTCCCATTCATTGAGTTTAGTATAGAATGACATTTCGTTGGACAATAAGGACTTCTGGATATATTTTGATCCCCTATTCTTTTAGTTAAAATTAGCCGGAAAGAAGTGGGACCCTCATTTTATCATAATGAGATATGTTAGAAATTCTGACTGCACCATACGATTTAGAATGTTGAAATAGTGTGTCTATATAGTTAATTTCTAGAAAATAGACATCGAATGGGCTCAGGCACCTTGGAAAGTGTTTGAAGGGAGCTAGTGCATTGCAACAAGGCAACCCTCTACACTCGCAGAAGGCTTCCCACATTTGCAGCATGGCCTGGAGATAAAGCTCCACATTCATTCATGGAGGCCTTGGCTTGCTAAGCGCTGCATTCGCGGAGGCCAAAAGTTAGGGAGTGGAAGCCATTAAAAGGCCTGTTGCGCTAAGGAAACATAACAAAACTTCCTTAGGTGATAAATTGAGTTATACATACTCGATTTTAATGATTTGAAAGGCCAAAATTGTATGGATTTTCATGAGGAACATTGTGGGCACCTTAGATTTCAGCTTTGACACACTTTTTGAGGTAAAAATCACTGTTTATGCTAATTATAATATCGTAAATTATCAAAAACTTTGAGTTGTGATATCTTTGCCATTTCTCATCAAAATTGAGTGAAATTTGGGTCTAAACAGTAGTACTTTTCAAGACTTAGACCATGGTATATTCAGATTCTATTGATTTGATCATATTTTTGCGTGAATTGAGAAAAGACTGCTGATATAAATGTTTTTCTACAAGAAATATCACTTGATTTTTGGGCTATTTCTCATCGTTCTGAGCCTCATTTTGAAGCTCAACTTATGGCTATAGACTCGAGAAGGCATATGAGATAATTTATAGGAAGTGGTTTGGTATCTCGAGCGTGGGCCCTAATTTTTCCCATTTTTGTCATATTAACGCATTTCTTCCTTGTTTCTTAAGATATTATAGCCAAATAGCCATATTTGTATTGTAGTTTATGTTTTGATAACTAAGTGGCATTTGGAGGCAATCAGGAGAGGCGAAGGTCGCATGGACTGATCTAGAGCACATGGATTCACCTTTCAGGTAGACTAGGCTTCCCTTACCACTAGACTGAGCTGAAATATATGTTAGGTGCATGCTTGTTAGAAGTTCCTGGGCAAGTTTATACATATTAATGGAAACTGTAATCATTTATGTGTAGGCATTGTGACATTGATATTTGTAGTAATAGTTGGTTCCAGAATTGTTGAGTTGTGAATGAATCTATCAAAGGCTAAATGCAAACTTAAGCTACGTGTTTGATAATTATGCCTATCTATATACCTATATACCTGTATCGGTGGTTTGGTACTGTGGTAAGTAGCATTTTGAAAGGCTAGTTGTTAATTATACTCTTCTCTACACATTGAGACTCTATGGTTATGATTATCATGTTGTGATTCTATTGATATACCATCGTTCTGAGTTTTTAGTGACTGAATTACATTCTAGATGCTTATTGTACTTATAAGTTGGATTATCTACAGTCTTCTTGGGTACTTGTAGTTTTCTTGGGTTATGATGGACCTATTAGAGGCCAAACACGATCTTATAATGCTTATATTGATATGTATGTCTATTTAGTTACTTGTATACCTATCTGGGTTATCTGACATTAGGATATATGTTATATTCTAGGCATTGATAATCTTTTATACTACTGACTATGTACTGAGGTCCTGTTGTTATGGTTTAATTGATACACTGGACTCCTAGTTACTTGGTGAAGAAATTATGATCCTATTTGTGAGATGGATTTAGTTGGATTACCTATTATTGTTTGGGAAATTTATTGTATCGTCAGCTAGATTGCCTACTATTTTGTCCTGGAACTTGCTATAATTAAACAATTAGCTACCTATTATTGTCCTGGTTACTTGTTATACCAGCTGGACTATTATCATTGTTCTGGGTACTCAAGATACCTCTAGTCATTTGTTTTCTATGGGCCTTAGCCTAGGCTTAAGCTAGTGCTGCCCTAGATTTCCATTATTGAGAGCTTGTATTGTTACATATACACACAGTATGACTTGAGAGGCATAGATCCTGGGAGACCAGCTGAGTAGTTGACTGTATATAGGTTTCAGTCCCAAATGATTATTTTGAGGTTTGAGTCCTTGATGACTTCTCCTGAGGTCTGAGTCCCATATGAATTCCTTGGGTTTGAGTCCCAAATGACTTTTCTTGAGGTCTGAGTCTTGGATGTCATTCCTGAGGTCCAAGTTTCAGATGACTATTCATGGGTTCAAGTCCCAGATAATTATTCCTAGGTTAGAGGCCTAATTGACTGTCAGACTACTTGGCCAGGCTGACTTCGATAATCAAAGACCAGGTGGATAAAGGGTTTGAGGCCCTGGCTATTCGTATAGGGGTTCGAGCTATCGGATGATAGTTAGGAATTTGAGTCCCTGTGTGATACTGGATCCTACACTAGTTGAGATCTCATATAATCTGTTAGTGATCCATGTATCCTTACACCTATACATACCCTAATTGTTTATGGGTGTACCTTATGGCCTTATGAGGGGCCCAGTTAGCATATAGGTATAGACACTGGGGCCCTATACCCACGTACCGCACTAGACCTCAACCGTGTGATAGTAGTGATATGCTTCCATTCGGGTTCATCAATTTGTTTCATTGTACACTACCTAGTCCTGCTTAGTTGGGTTCTCCTAGTCCCATAAACATAGTTGACATATCCCTAGTTCAGATAGCTAGCGTTACAACATTTTATGGCATTTGTCCTTACTGTGCTTACTGTATTGAACTTAGTCAGCCGATGATGCCTACTGGGTACCTTTCTCCAGTACTCACCCCTACTTTTCTGGATCTAATCATGGTGCAAATCCAAGTACGAGCCCTAATTATTGATTAAGGGGTATGATAGCCACTACAGGAGACTTTTAAGGGAACCAAGCAGTATTTGAGGTTTTCTATAGTCTTCTTCTATTCATTTAAACATCTTTTGTATTCAGACACTGGCTTTGTATATATTGAGTTTTGGCTTGTATGTGTAGGGCATCTTTCTGGTTATGTGTATACATATTTATGTTGAATCTATAACAACTCTATACAGTTGACTTCCAGGTCCTGGGATAGGTTGTCCTTGGCTTATTTTGTATGTTGTTAGCTATTGTTATGCTTAGCTATTAGGATAGGTAGTATGGATATTTGGTTAGCTTGCCTGTAGGTGGGATCCAATAGGCGTCATCATGACCTCAAAGGTCGGGTCGTGACATTATCACTTGTGCTAGAATTTGAATAGTGATTCAGAACTCTGTATTTATGATCGACTCAGTCATTGGGTCATGATCAGCTTAAGGAACCATTGGAACTTATCCTTCATTAACATCATTTTCCCTTTGCATTGGAGCATTACATGCAGAGGGGAAAGCCTTAAGCTAAACTGATATCGCCCAAACTACACCTCCTTTTTCAAGGTATAAATCATCATTGTCAAAATATATAACCTAACCAAGAAATAAACCTAATCTAGAAATAAGTGCTGTGAAACCAATGAGAGAAGTAACGAGGGTATTGTGTTTCCCATGAATTCCTAACTTAGTATCACCAGATAATCGTAATCTTTTCTAGTATGTGGCATGTAGAATAGTAAGTTAAGTTTACCAAATCCTTTGATCCAGACGAGAGGTAAATTCCACTATGTGATTTGATCCATCCCTGCAGTGTGACATAACTAACCCTTACCTTTTGTTCTAGTATAACCTCCCCTTGATCCAGTTTGGTTGATTAGACAGGAGGGATCACATCGAATCCTTCTAATTAATATTTTTTCTATTCATTACTATCTTTGTCCAGTCAGTAATAATTAGGCGGGTTCTAATATTGGCCACCATTATAAAGCATTCATAACAAAGAGAATTAATTTATACATATATGCACACCTTCTAAGAATTATGGATTATCCTATTTTACCTAGTTAATTTTTCATGGTTCCCACAACCCTAGTTGTGAATTTAGCTATGCATAACATTATAGATGAAAGAATCATGTTATGGAATAGCATAACTGAACACTTATAATGATGAAATTAAGAACAAGAAATCCAAAATTCTCTACAATAAATCCCAATGTAGTGTTTTCAATGTTCAAATCATAAAAGATTGAAATACCCCAAAAATGCCCCAAAAGTATGCCTTAAAAATGCCCGTAATCATAATTTCCATATATCTCAAAATCTATGTGTGATATTGAAAATCCGACTTCATATTCTTGATCAGGGGGGCAAAATTTAGTGGAAATAGGTATAACCCTGATTTTAGAGGACCCATCCAAAATTTCATTTTCGCCAACTTTGAAATTTCCAATGTGCATCCGCGTTGGCTTCGCAATGTGAACCCATCATGGAGCAGTGTTGTGACTTCCTTATTTTTTTTGTTTTGATCTAAGGCATTGGGATCTTGGCCCCATGCCATCATATGCGTGAAAACACCTATATTTAGCCATTTTTCAACTCTATATCACTCAAAACCCTCTCTAACACTTAGCCAAATATTTCATCCAAATTCAAGTGACTCAAGCTTAATTTTGGATCTCAAGAACTTCATTTAAGCTTCAAGTTCCCATTTAATTCTATATCAAGGAAAGCCCCAATTTGAGTTATGTTGGTTTCAACCATTGGTTCCTTGCACGCATAGTGCCCAATCTTTCGTTTTATGAAAATTACATGTTTCGAAGTTGTATTACTTATGGGTATTACTTATTATGAATTATGATTACAAATTATGTTGGGTTTTATGAAATATTGATTGAAAATACATGTCTACCTATTTCAAGCTTATACTATAAGATGGTTTGTTTATTGTGATTGTGCATGTTTTGAGCTATAAAACAATAACCTAGTATGCAGTTTGATGAGGTATTTCAAGGTATCTTACATAAGAGTTTTACTAGTGTTGGTGGGTTATTTACATTAAGTTTTCTCAAATTGATTCACTCTGGAATTGCATGATATTGAACTAGCAGTGCACACCAGCCAAGTGTATGATAAAATATTTTGACAAGGATTCTTGAGTTATTCATGATCTATTGCATGAGTTATGAATCAAGTGACTCTGTGATCATAAAATAAATGTATATATGCATTGAAATCACGAAAAGCATCTATAATATTGCAAGTTAACCACACCTTGTTGAGGGAGTGACATGCCTCCACCACTTTGATGGGGGGTGCTATGCCCATCTACCATGTTGAAGGGTATATACCTTGACCACATTGATGGGGGGCGCTATGCCCATCTTCCATGTTGAAGGTTATATACCTTAACCACTATGATGGGGGTGTTATGCCCATCTATCAATTGAGGGGTAGATACCTCAATCTCCTTCCAAGCGGGTGATATGCTTTGTATTCCAAGTACTAGTTTCCTTGGTCTATGACTATGGTCTCTTCCTACACATGTAATATGTTCTATACAAATATATTTTACTTCAAGCATTAGTCATGCATGCTATGTTGTTATTATACTTATCCCTTGTTTATGATTATACATTTTGACTATGTTACCTATCTCTTGTTGCATTGCATCCTACATACTTAGTACATTCAAACATACTAACATATATTCTATGCTTACCTGATGTTACCATGTAGGCACTAGAGCCCCTGTTGATCATCCTCCGTGGCTACTCATGACATTTTGGAAGAAGAGTTTTGTGAGTCCTCAAGATCGGGGACATTAGTTATCTCACAATAGTTATTTATTTTCTTTTCATGTTGAACTCTTGATTCTATGAGGGTGAGTCTGGAAAGTATCTTGGCCACCGCTCAAATTATGTTTAGATTTGTTGTCGGAACAAATGATGTAATTATACTTTGAGCTTTGACCCTTCTATGTTATATTCTATCAAAGGCTTCCTTTAGTCCCATTATCCTTATTTATACTCTCTCATTGTTGTTTAATTGCTTTCACGATCAATGATGTGTAAATGGTATGCTAAAAGGCTTGTTTGGGGTCCCTTTGGGTTTCCATTCATCGTGTCACATCTCAAACCTAGGCTTGGGTCATGACAAACTTCGTATCAGAGCACTAGGTTTTTAATGTTCCTCGGAATCCAACACGCTGCGTCTATTATAGTCTTATTCATGGTTGTAAAGTGCACCACGACTATAAGTATGAGGCTATGAGGCATTTTAGGAAATATTTCCCTTCTTCATGTTCTATGTTGTGCTATAGAAATTAAGGTAAGGTTTTTTCCTCTAACAAATGTTCTTTGCTATTCTAGATCATGCCTGTTCCAAGAGGATGACTAAGGAGAGCTCGCCTACCCGAGGACCAACCGGCCCGAGAGCTCGCCTACCCGAGGACCAACCGGCCCCTCTCGCTCCTCAAGTTCCTCTAGATGGGGGAGTGGCTCATGAAGAGTTTCAGGATGCTATAACCATATTGGCCCATGCCATGACTAATCAAATCAACAAAGGGGCCCAAGCCCCTAATGCTCCTACTCTGGCCTCTAGGGTGAGGGATTTTACTAGGATGAACCCACCAGAGTTCCATGGGTCTAAAGTGGATGAGGATCCTGAAGAATTTATTGATGAAGTGTATAAAGTGTTGTATATTATGGGGGTTAGATTAGAGGAGAAAACAAAGTTGGCGGCCTACCAACTTGAGAGGGTGGCTCAAATTTGGTTCACCTAATGGAAGGTGGAGAAGGGGTATAACAATGTCATCCTTTGGAAAGAGTTCAGAGCGACATTTCTTAATTAGTTCTTCCCTCTTGAGCTAACGAAGGACAAAATGATAGAATTTATGAATCTAAAGCAAGTATCTATGAGTGTGAGGAAGTATGCCCTCAAGTTCAATCAACTCTCTAAGTATGCTCCACAATTGGTGACCGAGCCGAGGTCTAGGATGAACAAATATGTGATAGGTGTGTCCCACTTGGTTAATAAGGAGTGTCGTGCTAGCATGTTCATAAGCTATATGGATTTGTCCCCCCTCGTGACTTATGCCTAACAATTGGAGGGGGAGAAGCCTAGAAAGAGAAGGAGTGGTAAGGCCAAGAGGGCCCGTTCTGAAGGTAGGTTCCAAAGTGCCATGGGTGGCCGGTTTCATCAAGGCTAAGGGTTTTCTAATGCTCCTACTAGAAGGTTTGCTAATGACAACCCAAAGGTCCAAGGTGGTGGTGGTTTAGTGCCTAATACTATGTGCCCAATATGTGGTATAGGCCATAATGGCATATTTTTGAAGGACACTAATGCTTGCTATGGTTGTGGAGAAGTAGGCCATAAGGTGATGGATTATCCCCATAATCCACACAAGGGTAGAGATGGTCGTCCACTAGGCCAAGGTACAAATGCGAGTCCTAAGGGAAGAGGAGGCCATCAAGGGGGTACCCCAAGGCACAATAGGTTCTATGCTCTTAAATAGAGATAAGGGGTGGATGAGGTGCCTGATGTTATCACCAGTATATTAAAAGTCTTTGATTTTGATGTGTATGCATTGATAGACCCGAGTGTTACTCTTTCTTTTATTACTCCTTTTGTTGCCAAAAAGCTTCATGTTAGTCCCAAATTGTTGTGTGAACCTTATGAAATATCAACCCCCGTTGGTGAGTCTATAGTTTCTAAAAGAGTATATAGAAATTTTCCCATGTTCATATTGCATAAAGTCTTGCCTTGTGGAAATATTATGTGAGCCATATAAAGTATCCACCCAAGGTGGTGAGTTAATTGTTGCTAGAAGGGTCTATAGAAATTGTCCCATTTTTAATTTCCATAAAATCTTACCTTGTGATTTTGTTGAATTGGATATGGTGGATTTTGATGTCATTCTTGGGATGGATTGGTTGCATGCATACTATGCTTCAATTGAATGTATAACCCGTAGGGTCCTGTTTAAATTCTCGAATGAGCCCATCCTTGAGTGGGAGAGTCGTGATATGGTGGTTAAGGGTAGGTTTATTTCTTGTATTAAATCCCAAAAGTTGATCTTTAAGTGGTGTCTCTATCACCTTGTAAGGGTTAGAGATGTTGAGTCCAAAGTCCATTCTATAGAGTCTGTTTCGGTGGTTAATGATTTCCTTGATATCTTTCCCAACGAGTTTCCCGGTGTTCCTCCCTTAAGGGAAATAGACCTTCTTACTGATACTCAACCTATTTCTATTCTCCCTTATCTTCTAGCCCCCGCGAAATTGAAAGTGCGATTGAGGGATTTGTTGGAGAAGGGTTTTATAAGGCCTAGTCAATCACCTTGGGATGCACCAGTGTTGTTTGTGAAGAAGAATGATGGTTCTCTTAGAATGTGCATTGATTACCGATAACTCGATAGAGTCACCGTCAAGAATAAATACCCTCTACAAAGGATTGATGATCTTTTTGACCAACTTCAAGGGGCTAGTCACTTCTCTAAGATTGATCTTCGGTCTGGGTATCACCAAGTGAAAGTGAGGGAGTGTGACATTCCCAAGATGGCCTTCTGGACTAGGTATGGGCAGTATGAGTTTGTAGTTATGTCCTTTGGGTTGACTAATGCACCGGCTACATTCATAGATCTTATGGATAGGGTCTTTAAACCTTACCTTGATTTGTTTGTGGTGGTTTTATTGATGATGGTCCCTTTGGGTTTCCATTCATCGTGTCACATCTCAAACCTAGGCTTGGGTCATGACAAACTTCGTATCAGAGCACTAGGTTTTTAATGTTCCTCGGAATCCAACACTATCACTTGAAGGTGGTATTGCAAGTCTTGAGGGAGGAGAAGTTATATGTTAAATATGAAAAATGTGAGTTTTGGTTTAAAGAGGTTGTTTTTCTAGGTCATGTGGTGTCAAGGGATGGTATTAAGGTAGATCCTAAGAAGATGGAAGTGATTAGAAATTGGCCTAGACCTTTGACTCCATCGGACATTAGAAGTTTCTTGGATTTGGCGGGTTATTACCAGAGTTTTGTGGATAGGTTCTCTTCTATTACTTCTCCCTTAACTAAGTTGACCCAAAAAAAGGAAAAATTTGTATGGACTGATGAGTGTGAAAAGAGTTTCCAAGCTTTGAAAGATAAGCTTGTCTTCACTCCTATCTTGTCTTTAACGAAAGGGTTGGAAGGGTTTGTGGTGTTTTGATAAAAAATGGTAAGGTGATAGCTTTTACCTCTAGACAACTTAAGGTGCATGAAAAGAATTATCCTACCCATGACCTTGAATTTGCCTTTGTGGTATTTGCTTCGAAAATTTGGTGTCACTACTTGTATGGGTCCATGTTGATGTGTTTATCGATCATAAGAGTCTCCAATATGTATTCACCCAAAAAGATCTCAACTTGAGACAAAGAAGGTGGTTAGATCTTCTTAAAGATTATGATATAAATGTGCATTATCACCACGGTAAGGCTAATATTGTGGCCAATACTCTAAGTAGGGTGTCTACGGGTAGCGAAGCTCATATGGATGATAGTGGCAAAGAGGTGGCTAAAGAGGTTCATCGGTTGGCTAGATTGGGGTTTATGTTAGAAGAGGTTGATAATGGTGGTGTACTGGTTGTTGATGGTTCTAAATCTTCATTGATTGAGGAGGTAAAGGCAAAACAAGATCTTGACCCTGCCTTGCTAGAATTAAAGGGCTTGGTGAGAGATGCTAAGCTAGAGGTTTTCTCCCAAGGGGGAGATGGTGCCCCTAGGTACCAAGGTAGGTTGTGTGTGTCTATTTTAGATGAGGCTCATAATTCTTCTTATTCTATTCACCCTGGCTCTATGAAGATGTATAGAGATTTAAGAGAAGTGTTTTGGTGGGGTGGTATGAAGAGAGACATTGCTAAGTTTGTATTCGGTTGTCATAATTGCCAATAAATGAAAGCGGAACATCAAAGGCTGGGTGGGCTAGCCCAATATATAGAGATTCCTACTTGGAAATGGGAGGAAATCAACATGGATTTTGTAGTTGGGTTGCCTAAGACTAGAAAGCATTTTGATTCTATTTGGGTTATGGTTGATAAAATGACAAAGTCGGCTCATTTCCTACTAGTTAAGACTACATATGGTGTCGAAGATTATGCTAGAATGTACATTCAGTTAGATTGCAAAATGACAAAGTCGGCTCATTTCCCACCAGTCAAAACTACTTATGGTGCTGAAGATTATGCTAACTTAAATATACATGAGTTGGTTAGATTGCATGAAGTGCCCT
Organism: Solanum virginianum; assembly: GCA_000787875.1. Taxonomy (NCBI): domain Eukaryota; kingdom Viridiplantae; phylum Streptophyta; class Magnoliopsida; order Solanales; family Solanaceae; genus Solanum; species Solanum virginianum. The sequence goes on from DF360519.1 coordinate 37,232, forward strand.
TGTTTGGATTGTGGTGTTAAATTCACTTCTCACTTTTGAAGATCCTTCAAAAGAGGTCTTGGTACCAAGGTTAAGCTTAGCACGACCTTTGACCCTCAAACAGATGGCCAAGCCAAAAGAACTATCAAAACTCTTGAGGATATGCTTATGGCTAATGTTTTGGAGATTAAGGGTAGTTGGGATGAACATCTTCCACTCATTGAGTTTGCTTACAATAACAATCATCATTCAAGTATTGGTATGGATCCTTTTGAGGCTCTTTATGATAGACATTGTAGATCCCCGATTTAATGGTTTGAGGTGGGGGAGATGGCTTTGTTAGGTTCAAATTTGGTCATGGAGGCCATGGAGAAGGTAAGGTTCATAAGGGAGAGATTGAAAACAGCCCAAAGTCGACAAAAGACCTATTCCGATGTGAGGAGAAGGGATCTTGAATTTAATGTTGGTGATTGAGTCTATTTGAAGGTCTCACCCATGAAGGGTTTGGTTCGTTTCAGCAAGAAGGGTAAACTGAGCCCAAGGTTTGTGGGTCCTTATAGAGTATTGAGAAGGATTGGTAAGGTGGCCTATGAGTTGGAGTTGCTCTCTGATATGAATATGGTTCATCCTGTCTTCCATGTATCTATGTTGAGAAAGTGTGTCGGTGACCCAAATGCTATTGTACTATCGGATGGCCTAATGATATAAATATGGTTCATTCGATTTTCCATGTATCTATGTTGAGAAAGTGTATGGGTGACCCAAATGCTATTGTACATTTGGATGGTATGAGTGGTTGAAGATAATTTGACTTATGAGGAGGTTCCAGTAGAAATTTTGGATAGACAGGTGAATAGATTGAGAAACAAGGAAGTATCTTCCGTCAAGGTTTCTTGGAAAAACCAACAAGTTAAAAGTGCCACATGGGAAGCAGAGGCAGACATGCAAAAGTGATATCCATATCTCTTCCACTTTACTCAAGCCTAAGGTACTAACTTTAGTCCCTTATGTGATTTCAAGTTTTAAGTTTCAGCCCTTATGTCATTTGCATGCATTCATCTCTATGTTGACAAGTTTATGGTGATTTTGACACTTATGTTGAGATTTTTGAAAATAGTGTTTAAGTGCATTGTTGCATTCTTGTCGGGCTAAAATCTTTATGATTACTTCTCTTGTGCACGTTTCTTTGACATTCAGGGATGAATGTTCCCAAGGGGAGATATTGAAATGCCCTAAAAGTGTGCCTCAGAAATGCCCATAATTACTTTCCATATATCTCAAAATCCGTGCATGATATTGAAAATCTGACTTTATATCTTGATCACTAGGCAAAATTGAGTGGAAAATGGGTATAACCCCGATTTTAGAGGACCCATAGCGAAATTTCATTTTCGCCAACTTTGCAATTTCTAGTGTGCATCCGCGTTGGCTCTGCGATGTGGACCCATCGCGAAGCAATGTTGTGACTTCCTTATTTTTCCTGTTTTGGCCTAAGGCATTGGGGTCTTGGTCTCATGCTCTCATATGCATGAAAACACCTATACTTAGCCATTTTTTAACTCTATATCACTCTTATAAAAATTGCATGTTTCAATGTTGTATTACTTATGGGTATTACTCATTATGAATTATGATTACAAATTATGTTAGGGTTTTATGAAATATTGATTACAAATACATATCTACCTATATCAAGCTTATACTATGAGATGGTTTATCTATTGTGACTATGCATGTTTTGAACTATGAAATTATAACCTATTAAGCTGTTTGATGAGGGATTTCAATGTATCTTACATAAGGGTTTTACTATGTGTTGGTGGGTTGATTTACATTAAGTTTTCTCACATTATTTCACTCTTAAATATATGATTTTGAACTAGCATTTCAGACACGCCAAGTGTTTGATAAAATGTTTTGACAAGGATTCTTAAGCTATTTATGATCTATTGCATGAGTTATGAATCAACTGACTCTATGATGATAAAAGGAATATATGTATGCGTTGATTCATGAAAAGCATCTATAGTGTTGCAAGTTTACCAGAACTTGTTGTGGGGTGACATGCTTCAACCACTTTGATGGGGGGTGCTATGCCCATCTACCATGTTGAGGGATATATACCTTGACCACTTTGATGGCTAATGTTTTGGAGATTAAGGGTAGTTG
>DF360519.1:39399-49666 GCA_000787875.1 Solanum virginianum
AGGCCCATCTACCATGTTGAGGGATATATACCTTGACCACTTTGATGGGGGATGTTATGCCCATTCACCATGTTATGGGTATATACCTTGATCCCTTTGATAGGGGGTGTTATGCCCATCTACCCTGTTGAGGGGTATATACCTTGACTACTATGATGGGGGGTTCTATACCCATCTACCAATTGAGGGGTAGATACCTCAATCACCTTCCAAGGGGGTGATATGCCTTGGATTCTAAGTGCTAGTTTGCTTCGTCTATGATGATGGTCTCTTCCTCACATGTAATATGTTCTTTACAAGCATGTTTTACTTCAAGCATTGGTCATGCATGTCATGTTTTTATTATACTTATCCCTTTCTTATGATTATGCATTTTCACTTTGTTGCCTATCTCTTGTTGGATTGCATCCTACATACTTAGTACATTCAAATGTACTAACACATACTCTAGCCCTGCATGATGTTACCATGTAGGAACTAGAGCCCCTTTTGATCATCCTCCCCATGGCTAGTCTTGGGATTTTGGAAGAAGAGTTTTGGTGAGTCCTCAAGATTGGGGACATTAACTATCTCACTCTGGTCACTTATTTTCTTTTCATGTTGAACTCTTGATACTATGAGAGTGAGTCTGCAAAGTGTCTTGGACCTAACTCAAATCTATGTTTAGAGGTGTTGTTGGAACAAATGATGTAATTATGCTTTGAGCTTTGACCCTTCTATGTTTTATGTTATCAAAGGCTTCCCTTAGTCCCTTTATCCTTACTAATACTCTCCCGTTGTTGTTTAATTGCTTCTGCGACCAAGGATGTGTAAATGGTATGCTAAGAGGCTTGTTTAGGGTCCCTTTGGGTTCTCATTCACCGAGTCACGTCTAGTCCCTAGGCTTGGGTTGTGATAAAGATGAAGTCTCAAAAGTGTTTCTCTGTTCTCTTATGCATCTCTCTGTCAAAAAGATCTAAAAAAACCTATTTATAATAAGTTTATATACAAATCCAAAATGAAATAGGAAAAACAGATTCGGTAGCTTCTACAGACTGGGTGACGGGCCATAAGGATCCACCGCCCATACCTGGGCTTCGTCGTCTACATCTTCTAAAAAACTGACTTCCAATCTACGAGAGCTTCTTATAGGCCATCCTTCAACTTATGCCCCATAGAGAGTTTCGTCTGATAGCTCTTCAGAAACTCTTCAAACTCTAATCCTCCAGGCACAAAACTAATTTATGACCCTTGAAAACTTCTACGGCTTGTATGACAGTTCATGGATGTAACATTTGAAACTAGGCCCTTCACTGGATCTTAATCACGACACCTCTCTATGGCTTATTGAAGTAACCACAACCCATAGAGTAGCTCATAAGTCCTCAGAAACATAAATTTTGCATAACTTTATCCAAAATATGCCAAATCCTGCAATCCTGCAAAATAAACATAAAAACACATCAAACCGACTAACATTGCTTTGAGAAGACAGAAAATTCCATGTTTTAAGCATCAAAAGAGTTGTACTTTGACAACACATGATACACTCTATAGCAAGATATAAATCATGAAGAAGGAAAATTTTCCTGAAACGCCCCATAGCCTCCACTCATAGATGTGGCGCAGTTCACATCCATGAATAAGACTCTACTTGATGTGACATGTAAACTCCCTGGGACACTTTAAAACCCTGTGTTCTAATACTAAGTTTGTCACAACCCAAGCTAGGCCCTAAGCGTGACATGACGATTAGAACCCTGAAGTGTCCCAATTGAGCCATCTTAGCATGTCATACATAAGCTCTTATTCACAAGGTAATTAAGCATCCTTCACAACCTATGAGGGAATAGGAAATGGGCCTCATCTCACTTTGAAGGGAAGGAGTAACTTTAGAAAGAATAAAAAGAGGACAGCATAAAGACTCTTTACACGATCTAACATTCCTCTATATAGTCTAATATAGGTGAGGGCTAAGATATATCCCTAGCTCTCCTTAGAAAGATAATGAAAGAAAAGATAAAGTCTCAAAGAGTCATCATGAACAATAAAACAACCGATAGTATAAGATGAGCTTGCCCTTGAATCATGAGAATTCACCAATCTTTATTCAAGTAGTCTTTAAAGCTAGCCACTAGATGAATGAATGCTAGGGCCTACATTATAAAATAGTGTAGACATAGAGAATAAATTAGTACTTTGAATGTACTATGTATGTAACACCTATATATATGAAGTAAATAGAGTATGTGCCATGAAATGCAAGACCACAATATTGTAGGCATAAAAATAAAGCATGAGATAAAACACGATTTAAGTCATATGGCCAAAGCATCATATTATAATAAGGCTTAATGTAAACTTAGTCATTTTGTGAGATATCAAACTTAACCAACAATAAGACCATACGAGCTATAACATGAAATTCGATGTAACTCTCATATCAATAAAAGAGAGGCTACTTTGCCAAGGTGAACTCTATGATGGTACTTTTCTTCATTCATGAGCTATTTGTGGATCTACTAACTAGTCCTATATGGAAAGTTGTAGTGGAACATAGTTTTAGACAAGAAGTTGCCATTGGGATTCCCTTAAGACTATAATCTTAACATCTTCCGGACCAAACCCTACCTCTAGTCTTCTTAGTGCTTAGTGAAATTTTAATGGAATAGTAAGTCATATTCAATAGTCAATCATAAATAAATTTTAGCTCTGAGTCATAAAAACCATCTCTCATAAACCCGAAAGTACTTCAAACAAGCCTCTTAGCATTTAATGAATTTAAGATAAGATGGAATACTAAGGAAACGGAGCTAATGACCACAACATAAAACCATAATGAGATAAAAGAACTAGATACAACCATAGCATGTGTCCAATAATACCTCTAACATAGACTTAGCAGGGGCTAAGACATGTTCAAGATCACCTTCAAAACAACCGTAGCAAAAGAAATTATAAAAATTAAAAACTAAAATGTCTTAATACATCAATCTAGAAAGAAAACTAAAATGTCATCCCTAAACTAGAGGACTTACCAACTTCCATCTTTAACGATCCAAAGCTAGTGATGTGGAGGATATCAAAGAAGCGCTGGTCCCTACATAGTTAAATCATGTAACCGTAGAAGTATGTATCAATACTTTGAATGTATAGTATGCAGGTATACATACATGACATAGAATCAACGATGAAATGATCCATGCTAAGTCTCATGCTAAAATCATGCATCTACAAGGGCACTAGTAAGTCATAATCAAGCCAATATCATTTAACATAAAAAGGAAACCTTAGAAAGAACTTAGTAAGATGCATGGATGAACATAGTCGTGAATAAGGAAACCATATAAACTCGTGACATACATGAGTTGTAGGGATTTAAATTATATACTATGGAAGAAACATCTTTGAAGCATGAGGAGGATATACATACATGTGATCATTTTAACACATTACTTTAGCCATAAAATATGAGATAATGAGTATGAGAAATAAAGAACACACCCTTACTTGAATGCATGATAAGGCACAAAATTTAGATTAGTGAGGAAATATATGTTGTTATGTACAATTAAAATACTACTATCCTTAGGTGTACAATACATCACTTTAGATGAAAAACCATTTATTATTAAAGAAACATTAGTAATCATAATGAAGACACCTTACATACTTGAAGACATAGTCATATAACTTTAGGAGAAATACCATTTGGGAGTAACAAAGAACCATAACTTATGTGAGAGCAACCTTTAACTTACATAAATCGTGTGAGCTAAAGTATGGAGTCCTGATATTTCCTCCACATCGGAAGAAGCGGGGAGATCCCTTGCCAAGATGACCTCCTAAGGTGCCTAAGAGGATCCACTAAAGCTAACTAGTGAGCAAGTCTTTACTAATAGGTGGTCTAGAAATCAACCTCTATTAGCGGGTGACCCTTATTTTCTAGGGTGGCACATAATTATAGGACAATGGATTTCTACTAATGATCTCATGCCTCTTTTAATGGGGAGCTTTTGCATTCATCCCAAAGTCCACTCGGTTCTAAGCAAAACTCTCATGGAGTAATCATAAGCATGAATCATAGAGTCATTTAATATGGAGAAGTATTCTACTAACCCATCCCATAAGCATTTGGAATATTAATCATCATTATAAAGGTAACTCCTATCTTGTCATCTATGACTCTATTAATGAGCTATCATCATCTCATAATCATAGTTAGGTGAGAGAACTCACATTTAAATCATTTATTCATTCTTGACTTCAATACCATTCTAGGATTGTGTCATGTAATGAGAAATTTCATGATGCAATGCAATAATACATGTAAATTTTAGCTTTAAGATCTTGAAACTTGAAGGAAATATGCATGCTCATATGTATTCATGACAAATAACTCATACTTGAGGTAACCCATAAATTAATTCCCAAACTCATTACTTGAAATCAATAAGATACATGAGCCAATACACCAATTTATAATATTCATGCAATTTTAAACTTGATTCATATACAATAATAATAAAGGAAGTATGAATTTAAGTAAAACCAAGCAACCCTTCATCAACTTCATAACCTAATATTCCACAAGTAATGAAAATCATAAATAGTCATGAAATCATGAAAATTACTAGTTACCATCATTGTAGATATTACTCAGGAACATTTACAGAAGCTAAAAATAAATGCAAAATTAATAAAAAAGAATTATTTGCATTATATAAATGTTTATTAGCTTTTGAACCATATATTGTTTATAAAAAAATTATTGTAAGAACAGATAATACACAGGTTAAATGGTGGCTAACCAAAAAGGTACAAGATTCCGTTAGCACAAAAGAAATTAGGAGACTAGTTTTAAATATTTTAAATTTTACATTTACTATTGAAGTAATTAAGACTGATAAGAATGTTATTGCAGACTTCTTATCAAGACAAAGCTACTCAGATAGACTTTGAAACTGAAAATACTTCAGTATCAACTATGAATGAAATACTAGAACAACTTAAGATGCTCAACAATAGAGTGTCAGTTATGGAAGCAAAATATGTGGAGACGGACCATGGTAAAAAATCAGAACTAGCAGTGCAGTCGGAGCACTTTAAACAACCAAATCTAGAAGTTGACGATGGGACATACCTAAAAACTCAAGTTACTAACAAAAGTCTTATTGTAGGAAAATTAAACATTATTTCATAATCATATAGGCTAACTAACATCAATCGATTCATAACATAATCATTTGGAATCATAATACGAAAACTCATAAAGAATTGCATACTTGAAATTAAGGAATAGAGTAGAAAATACTTTGGGTCTCCATGGGTGAAAGGAACCTATGGATAAATCCACATACCTTGGTTGAGGACCTATGGAAGAACCTTGATTAGAAAACTTCTTGAAACCCTAGTTTGGTCTTCCCTTGAACTTAAGTGAGAAGAGACTTGAGAGAGCTAAAATATTTTGGTTTAATGATTTGGGAATGAAGGGTAAAGGATAGTATGGGCATATTTTAGGGACCACATAGGCTTAAAACTACATAGTTTAGGAATAGAATGGATGGGAATTTACCAAAAACCTTCAATAAATTGGTTGAACCAAACTACGAATGCCCGTTTGTGGGCCGTAAAAAGAAGCACAACCCATACTATTGTTCGTAGACCAAGATCCATAAATCATTATTTCAGGCCCCAAAATCACAAACTATCCTACAATCCGTAGAATGGATCATGAGCCGTAAAAACCCATCGTAGTTCCCTTCCATACTTAACCAACATTTTAATTTCCAGGACCCTATTTACAACCACACATTACGATTAATAAAACACTCCATGACTCATAAACTCTTCTTATACTTCACTTCCAAACTTCAATATCTTTTTGAAACAAACACCCAATCCACGCGACCATTGTATGGTCTGTGAACGGAACTACGACTCATTCTTAGGTCTCGTGGTTTTAAACCAGTAGCCAAAATTTTAGATTTCTGCCTTAGTCTCAACTTCAAACTTATGGGGTGTTACACTATCATTCATTTAGAATAGCTCGTTAAAATCTTGGTGATTTATTAATATGAGAATTGTCCTTATCACATCTAGAATCATGATTATTTAAAACAATCTTTTCACAAACTTTCATTTATTCATTATGGGACTTTAAAATGATTATTGAATAAGTTTCATTAACTTTGGGTGAAATCCTTATCATTCATGATCATGATTTATAGTAAATTACGGCAGTTATGTGGGGTCAATCTCAAATCACTTTTGAAACATGCAATTCAATGAAATTATACATAATTACAATGAACAACATCAATTGGAATCATAATTAAAATAACTTACCATGAAATTTCATAAATCCTAGGTAGCCTTGTAGAGAAATTACTTATAATTTATATAAAATCATGCAATTGAATAGTAATTAATGTTTGATTGAGTAAATAAATAATAATTAAATATTACAACATCCAATTGAAAGAGAAATCAATCAACCTATAATGAAGATCATGAGCCATAAATAACATTATAGAGATTCATGAAAAAAAATCATCAATTTCTATAATGACCCAGTGTAATACCCTGAATATTTTTTAAGATTAGAATGGAACCTTCAAACTCAATCTAAGATCACTTGCAAGCTTTCAATTCAATCTCATTTATGTGTTTTAGGGTCATCATGGGTCCCTTACATCAAGTCAAATTCAAAGAAATTTCTGTTGACTAAGTTTGTCACAAGTACCGATAGAAGAGCTAACTTTACATGGGCAAATCACTTAGCAAAAATTGAACCGAGTACCCACAGCCTACCAGATTAAATCTCTTTGAGTTATCTTCTAAAATCACTTGCGTTCACTTCATTTAGTATTAGAATGAAGAAGTTACGATCGTTTTCGTAAGACCCTCTTGTGCAGTGTTGCCACACGGGCACCCATACGGATCGTGTGGCATCTTAGGGCTCGTGTGAGTGGCCGTGAACTGGAAATGACCATGTTTGGCCTAGTATTGGGGTATGTCTAGTGGTATTGGCCGTATGGTCTTCAAGGATAGAGAAAATCCTAAGTATGGTTCAATCTTGGGGTGGAGAAATTATTTTTGGCCAAGTATAGCACCACGGCTGACCCTACAAACCATGGTGAGGCTCATTGTTTGTATGGCTAGTTTTGAGGTCTCTTAAGGGTGGCATAGGGAGTTTTCTTAGCTAAAAATGGCACCACGTACCACCTCACGGACCGTGGTAAGGGTCACGGGTGGTATGGCCAATCGTGGAGCTCACTTTGGTGCTCAAAAAATTCAAAATGTTGAGCCATATTCCAACTTCCATAATTTTTGCTAAGTGTGGGTCCATGGGTGAGTTCGCGGAATGTGTAATGCCACATGGGCCGTGAACCCTCCCTTGAAGTGGTGACGTGCGATTTTTCACTCTATTCATTAATGGCATTTTTGTAAATTTAATTTATTCTAATGACTTTTTGGGACTTCCTATGCTATCTTAAGGTTTCCTAATTACCTAACCCTATTCTTCTTATTCAAATTTCATCCTTACACTTAGAAATTCTCTCAAATACACTCTTAAGCACTCTAGTGGGGATTTCAACTTGGGAAGTAAGGAAGCTCATCTCTTCTTCAAATTTCTCTTGGTTTTTGTTCATCTTTGTGAAGGTATGAAGGTTTGATCCTTGATTTCTTTCATTCAAGGAATCCCAAACTATTTTCAAGTAACTTTTCATGAATTATTAGCTTCTTTTAAATTGGGAATCGAATATTGTGATTCCTTAAATTTAGATAATGTTTAGGTTATGTTTACTCTCTAATTTTAAGTTGATTTAAATTATAAAATGATGATTTACATTGGGATTATGAAATTATGAATTTGCATGTCCCTTTTCAAGGTTTGTTTATGCGTGGGTGATTATATTATGGTTTTAAATGTGGATTTAATTAAGTTTTCATTTGAATCTCATGTTATATTATTGATTTTAGATTGAATCTTAATTACTCATGCTTTTCTCACACCATTCATAGCATTTCCATTCATGACATTTGATTTTTATGGAAATTATGAAGTGGGTTAAGCCCAATTATAATTTTGATAAAGTATTGGTTATGACAATAATGTGATCACATAATTTCTATGATTATGGCTCTTGGACCAATTATGGGTATTTACACCATTATGTTTAAGGGAGCATCAACTGAGGTTCGAGGCAGGGTGGACTATCCTCAAGGGTCCATACTCATTTCTCAAGAAGGTATTTTAAAGGAGTTATTCCTATGCATGAAAACCGTTACATGAAGAATGCTTTTGGCTTTTTAGCCCATAATACATGATTATGAAGAATGTGATTTGGCCTTTGACCTTACAAATACATGTAAACAATTTGAAAGTCTTATGTCTCTTTTACAAGCATGTATATATATGTATTCTAGTCGGATAATAATCTAGCACCGATGGATTGGAGGTAAGGTGGTCTTTTCCCAAGGGTCCATACTCCTTTCCTAGAACTATATGCCTAACATAGGTATGTTTATGTCCCAAGGGGAAAAGAAAGAAGAAGAATGATTATGGATCTACCTTTTGCAAGCAGGTCACCTCTTTATCCTTTGTGGGGAAGATGATGGAGTTTCAAGTTATAGCTCACTTGGTTTTATGTCAGTTACGATTCTATCCTCAATCTGTATGAAGTATTTTTGTATCCATGCATCTATGGCATCTCCGTTGACTAATTGGCCTAGACCGTTGACTCCTTCGGACATTCAGAGCTTTCTTGGGTTAGCGAGTTATTATAGAAGGTTCATTGAGGGGTTTTCATCTATTGCTCCTCTATTGACTAAATTGACTTAAAAGAAGGTTAAGTTTGTATGGTCAGAAGAGTGTGAGAGGATTTTCCAAACTTTGAAGGATCGAATTACATCGGCTATGATTTTAACCCTACATAATCATTTGGATGGATTTGTGGCATATTGTGATGCATCTCAGATTGGGTTAGGTTATGTACTTATTTAACATGGTTAGGTAATAGCTTGTCCATCTAGGCAATTGAAGGTATGTGTGCGTAATTACCCAACTCATGACCTAGAGTGAGTGGCGGTGGTATTTGCTTTGAAAATTTAGAGACACTATTTGTATGGGGTGCATATTGATGTTTTCATCGACCACAAGAGTTTGCAACATGTGGTCACTCAAAGGGACTTTAACTTGAGATAAAGGAATGGTTAGAACTGCTAAACGATTATGACATAAGTGTTCTATATCACCCCGACAATGCAAATGTGATAGTCGATGCTCTTAGTAGGCTTTATATGCGAAGCGTGGCCCATGTGGAGGAGGAGAAGGAGGAGGTGACAAGGGATGTTCACTGTTTGGCTAGATTGAGTGTCCGGTTGGCCGATTCCAAGTATGGAGGTATACATGTTCAAAATGGGCCGAATCCTCGGTGGTTATTGATGTGAAAGCTAAGCGAGAATTAGAGCCATTCTTGGTTGAATTGAAGAAATTAGTTGCCAAAAAGAATATTGAGGATTTCTCCTGGGGGGTATGGTGTACTTTGGTATCAATATCGGTTTTGTGTTCTGAATATGGATGATTTTAGAAAGGTGATCATGAGTGAAGCCCATAATTCTCATTAGTCTATTCACCCAGGGTCTATTAAGATGTATTGGGATTTGAAGGAGGTGTAGTGGTTGCATGGTATGAAGAAGGACATAGGTAGGTTTTTATTCGAATGCCCAAATTGTCAGCAAGTGAAGGTGGAGCATCAAAGGCCTGGTAGGTTGGCTCAAGACATTGAGATTCCTACTTGGAAGTCGAAAGACATAAATATGGACTTTGTGGTTGGGTTGCCTTGGACTCGGAAGCAATTTGACTCCATTTGGGTTATCATCAATTGGATGATAAAGTCAGCTTATTTCTTACCAGTTAAGACTACTTTTGATGCTGAAAATTATACAAAGTTGTATATCGAGGAGTTGGTAAGATTGAATGGAGTGCCTAGGTCTATCATATCGGATTGGGGTACCTAATTCACTTCTCACTTTTGGAGGTCATTTTAAAAAGGACTTGACACTAAGGTCAAATTTAGCACTGCTTTTAATCTCAAATCAATAGGCAAGGTGAGAGGATGAGTCAAACCTTAGATTATATGCTAAGGGCTTGTGTATTGGAGTTCAAGGGTAATTGGGATAATAATCTCCCACTCATTGAGTTTGCCTATAATAATAGCTTCCATGTTAGCATTGGCATGGTACCATTTGAGGCGTTATATCATAAGAGGTCTAGGTCTCC
>DF360519.1:49716-59825 GCA_000787875.1 Solanum virginianum
ATCATAAGAGGTCTAGGTCTCCGATAGGGTGGTCTGAGTGGGTAGAGGAAGCTTTGATTGGACTGGACTTGGTAATGGAGGCCATGAAGAAAGTGAAATTAATAAGGGAGAGGTTGAAGATAGCTCAAAGTTGCCAAAAGTCCTATTTAGATATTAGGAAGAGGGACTTTGAATTCCAAGTTGGGGATTGGGTGTTTGAGAAAGTCGTACCTATGAAGGAGTGATGTGTTTTGGCAAGAAAGGCAAGCAAAGTTCCCTATAGGTAGGCCCTTATGAGGTTATTAAGTGGATTGGGAATGTGGCTTATAAGGTGGACTTGCCCTCGGATTTGAGTTCTATTAACTCGGTCTTCCATGTGTCTATATTAAGAAAGTTGATTGCTGATCCTAGCATTATTATGACATTGGAAGGTATTGAGGTAGAGGAGAACTTGTCCTATGAGGCGGTGCCAGTGCAAATTTTTTATAGACAAGTGAAACGACTTCATAACAAGGACGTAGCTTTGGTAAAGGTGCTTTGGAGGAATCAACATGTAGAGAGTGCTACATGGGAGGCGAAGTTGGACATGATGAAATGATATCCCCACATTTTCCAATATACTCAAGCTTAAGGTACTAGGTTCTTCCTTCCCTAATTGGTCCCAATCCTTTCATTCTTGAGTCTCATGGCATGGCATCCTTACATGTGTAGTAAAATGATTTTTATGATGCATTAAATGATTTTATTACCTTTCGGCATGTGTTTTAATGACTCTATGATTTTAAAATGATGAATTATGCATGGTATCTTGTGTTTGGATGTTTCATGTTCTAATTTAAGCCTTTCAAGTCTTGTTCTTACCCATTCGAGAATGAATATTCTCAAAAGGGAGATGATGTAATGACCCAGTGTAATACCATAAAAGTTTTTTGAGATTAGAATAGAACCTTCAAACTCAATATAAGATCTCTTGCAAGATTTCAATTCAAGCTCATTTATATGTTTTAGGGTCATCATGGGTCCCCTACATCAAGTCAAGATCAAAGGAATTTCCATTGACTAAGTTTGATACAAGTATCGATGGAAGGGCCAACTTTAAATGGGCATATCTCTTAGCACAAAAAGAACTGGGTGGCCTATGACTACTAAATTAAGGCTCTTTGAGTTATCTTCCCAACGCACTTCATTTCACCTCATTTGGTGTTCGAATGAAGAAGTTATAGTCGTTTCCATAAGACCCTCCTATGTAGTGTTGCCACACGGGCTTCCACACAAACCGTGTGAGTTGCCTTGAACTAGAATTGAACATTTTTGCCCTATTTATTAGGATATGTCCAGTGGTACTGGCCGTATGTTCTTCAAGGATGGAGAAAATCCTCAGTGTGGGACCAATCTTGGTGTGGAGAAATTATTTTTGCCCAAGTATGGCACCACGGCTCACCCCATGAACCTTGGTGAGGCTCACTGGCCGTATGGCCTATCGTGGGGACTTCTAAGGGTGGCGTGGGGAGTTTTCTTAGTTAAGGTTGGCACCATGGCTCACCTCATGGACCGTAGTGAGGCTCACGGGTGGTATGGCTAACCGTAGAGCTCACTTTGATGCTCAAAATATTCTAAGTGTTAAGCCAAGTTTCGACTTCCAAAGTTTTTGCTAAGTGTGGGTTCACAGGCAAGTTCACGGACCATGTAATGTCACATAGGCCGTGAACCCTCCCTTGAAGTGCTAACTGCAATTTTTCCCTCCATTTCATTAATGGCGTTTTCATAAATTTAATTTATATTAATGACTTTTTGGGACTTCCTATGCAATCTTAAGGTTTCCTAATAACCTAACCCTATTCTTCTCATTCAAAATTCATCCTTACACTTAGAAATTCTCTCAAAGACACTCTTAAGAACACTAGTGGGGATTTCAACTTGGGAAGCAAGGAAGCTCATCTCTTCTTTAAATTTCTCTTGGTTTTTCTTCATCTTTGTGAAGGTATGAGGGTTTGATCCTTGATTCCTTTCAATCAAGGAGTCCCAAACTATTTTCAAGTAACTTTTCATGAATTCTTAGCTTCTTTTAAATTGGGGTTTTGAATATTGTCATTCCATAAATTCAAATAATGTATGGGTTATGTTTATTCTCTGATTTTAAGTTGATTTAAATTATAAAATGATGATTCACATCGGGATTATGAAATTATGAATATGCATGTCCCTTTTCAAGATTTGTTTATGCATGGGTGATTATATTATGGTTTTAAATGTGGATTTAATTATGTTTTCATTTGAATCTTATGTTATTTTTTGATTTTAGATTTAATCTTAATTACTCATACTTTCCTCGCATCATTCATGGCATTTTCATTCATGACATGTGATTTTTATGGAAATTATGAAGTGGGTTAAGCCCAATTATTTTTTATGTTATGATTTTGGTAAAGTATTGGTTATGACAAGAATAATCACATAAATATATATGATTATGGCTCTTGAAGAATTATGGGTATTTACACCATTATGTTTAAGGGAGCATCAATTGAGGTCTGAGGTGGGGTGGACTATCCCCAAGGGTCCATACTTATTTCTCAAAAAGATGCTTTAAAGAAGTTATTCCTATGCATGAAAAGCATTACATGAAGAATGTTTTTGGCTTTTTATCCCATGATGCATGATTATGAAGAATGTGATTTGGCCTTTGAGCTTACGAATGCATGTAAACAATTTGAAAGTCTTATATCTCTTTTACAAGTATGTATATATATATGTATTCTAGTTGGATAATAACCTAACACAAATGGATAGGAGGAAAGGTGGGCTATACCCAAGGGTCCATACTATGTATATATATGTATTCTAGTGGGATGATGACCTAGTACCGATGAATTGGAGGCAGGGTGGGCTATCGCCAAGGTTCCATACTCCTATTCTCGAACTATGTACCTAACATAGGTATGTTTATGCTCCAAGGGGAAAAGAAAGAAGAAGAATGATTATGGATCTACCTTTGGCAAGTAGATCACCTCTTTATCCGTTGTGGGAAAGACGACGGAGTTCCAAGTTATAGCTCACTTAGTCTTATGTCGGTTACAGTCCCATCCTCAATGTATATGAAGTATTTTCGCACTCATGCATCATTTATTTCATGACATATTGCTATATACTCTCCTTTGATATATGATCGTTCCTATACTATATGCCCTTACCATCTAACATTTGTATGCAGGTTATGGTAAGTTACAGGCATTGCATCCCGCATACTTAGTACATTCCAACATACTAATGCATACTTTTGCCTACATGATTTCACCATGTAGGGACCGAGGACTTTGACTATCCACCGCACATTGCATAGCTCGGATCTCAAGTTTATTCATAGTGATAAGTCCTTTTTTCCAAGGATGATCTCCATCCTCTACCTATGTTGCCTTTTATTTTCTTATATACACTTTGAGGGTGAGCCCGAGGTATGTCTTGGCCCCCGAACTATCTTATGTAGAGGCATTGTTGGACACGTTGTAAAATTCTTTACGATATATGCTATGTGTTATGGTTGGGGTACCTATGGATATTGTTATGAGTTTGGCTATGAGTTCTATGATGTGATTTATGATATGATGTGAAAGATCCTAAGCCCCGAATTTCTCCCATAGCATGAGCCATACTTACCCGCCCCTTAGTCTTTATATGCTATGAGTTATGTGAATTCATGCTAATCACTTTACCTATGATATCCCCATAGAGTGAAAACTACTTTCCCGTCCCTTAGAACAATGTGTTTTATATGTGAATGTGCTTCCGAATCGATGATGTGGAATTGGATACTACGAGGCTTTTTTGGGGACTCTCGGGTTCCTATTTGTCGTGTCACTCCTAGACCCTAGGTCTGGGTCATGACAATTTCATGCACTTATCATTAATTCATGTTAAAATAGATTGATAATCATATAGTAAACATAATTCATACAACTAAGTAGAAACTAAGAAGACCCCCAAAAATCTATACTTGAAATTGGATGAAAAAGTGAAGGATTCTTATTGGGCTCTATGGATGAAAATGACCCATACGTGAATACCCACATACCACAGATAAGAAGTTAAAAGAAATTTGAAGAAATCTTTTAATTTTGGTGAAGAATTTGGGAGAATTACTTATTGTCTTCAATAGAATTTGAGAGCTTTTGTAGAGAGGATTTCTGTATTTGGTGAATTGTGAAAGAATGAGGAAAATTGGAAGTTTTGAATAGTTAATAAAATAAGATTTGGTCCCAAAAATGTCCAGGTTCATTAACTAATGCATATAAAAAAAATTCAAAGTTCCCCCATTTTTAAAAATTGAAATCGAACGAAATAGGTGGCACAAGACCACAACGTGGACTAGGTTCATCATAGTAAATTTTGAGAAAAATGTATTTTTGGCAAATTTTGACCAAGAAAGAGTTTAGCCTATCCTGGAGCAGGTCCACGACATGGTTCTGTTGCTGACCCTTCTGCATAAGGAAATTTTTAAAAATTTTATTTTTCAAAATACTTAATCCAAAAATTCTCCAAGGCTATTTTTACAATATTTTACCTTAATATATCATATTCTAACATTCAAATGCCTGGAATATTACACTGCAACAATTTAAACAGATATTTTATCAACTACTTAAGTTGTTGCAATACCTTAAGGTTATAGCTTAAGAAATATACTACAACTTAAGGAACTACAACAACCTCAAGAGTTGCTTCATCAACTACTTAAGTTGTTGCAACACCTTAAGGTTAAGAAATTTATTGCAACAACTTAAGCAATTATTCATCAACTACTTAAGTTGTTGTAGCAACTTAAGGCATTTACTGAAGAAACTTAAGTAATTGCTTCATCAAACTTAAGTTGTTGCAACAACTTAAGCAATTATACATCAACTACTTAAGTTGTTGTAGCAACTTAAGGCATTTACTGAAGAAACTTAAGTAATTGCTTCATCAAACTTAAGTTGTTGCAACAACTTAAAATTACAACTTAAGGAACTGCATAACCTTAAGTTTGCAACTTAAGAAATTTTGCAGCAACAACTTAGTAGTTGCATCATCAACTGCTTAAGTTATTGCACCAACTTAAGACATTTATCCAAGAAATTTAAGCAATTACTCCATCAAACTTATGTTGTGGCAAAAACTTAAGCTTGCAAATTAAGAAATTTACTGCAGTAATTTAAGCAATTGTTTCATTAACTACTTAATTGATGTAACAAACATAGTAACTAATGAAAGAATATGTGGCTACAGTAATTATTAACTATTGAAAAAGATCCAAACAAGTTTTGAGGTTGCTGCAGTAACTACATATCCTTTTCTTTTCTCTTATTTTATACATCATTGGATTTTAAAATTTTGTAATATTCTTCATATTTTCATCAGATTCGCAGTACAACAATAACAAATACAACAAATTGTGTGCTTATTAAGACATAGAATAATTAAATATGTGTAACTCGTGTTCTTCTTCTTCTTCTTTAACTATCACCATTTTCTTTTGAGATAAGTGTCAAAAACACACATGAAATATTCTTTTTTTTAGTTTCATACCTAAACTATTGGACGTGTGAGTTTCATATCTAAACATCACTTATTAGTTTGAGAAACACACATCTATCTTGTACTCCACTCTCACTATGGTGTGTGTACGACACTCTCTTTTATTTTTTAAAAAACTGTCACATCACACTCTACATGAACAAAATATTCCACCATGAAAAAAATAAATAAATTATAGTATTAGTTAAAATTAAATATTAAAGTATTATTATTTTAAAAAATATTATAAAATAAAATAAGCAATTGAGATATTGCCTACTATAGGTATTTCAAAGCTGAGGAGGTTAGACATACTATCAGTAGGAATAAAATAAAAACTATTTTTCTTACCCCACACTTCCTCTCACCATACCCCCTTCCCCCCCACCCCGCCGAACAAATATTGTAAATTTTTTTATTTCAAACTTTACATATTTAGGGATTTTCTCTCTCTAGATATTTTAATTTTCTCCCCTGGTGTTCCACACCCTCTCTATTCCTCCGGTGAATATGATGATCTCGCCGCAATAAGTATAAGAAGAGTTTTACATTATCTCGCTATCACTCTCACTGTTGTTGTTATCTCCTCCAATGGTATAGTTCCAGCACCCACACACTCGATCTTGAAGGTCAGTGTCTCTCTGCTTCTCTGACGATGAGAAGTGTTCATTTTTCTGCACAATCTTTCTGATGATGCTTTCGATCAACAACGGTCAATCAGATTCAGTGATTCCGATCATTTTCTAGTGATCTAGGTTCAATCGTTCCTCCCCTTTCTCTATTTCTTGATTTTGTGTGCAGTACCTTGCAATATCTTTCCTGTGGTATCCAAAATTTTTGTTTCCTATTGTTCTTGATTGCTGTACTTCATTCTTCATCTGCACTATCTCATTTTTATTGTCTGGTTGTGCCTAACTTTTTTTGGCTTACTGATATTGTTCTATTATTAAATTTTTGTTGTAAGATTGGAATTGTGGGCTTGCTGATTTGTGTTGTTAAATATTTCTGCCTTCTGTACCTTGAGACTTGATTGTTTGGCACTGTTCAAATAGTGAGCTTATTGTTCGTTGTATTGTATTTGTTCGTAATTAAATTAGGCTCCTAGCGCATATTTGAGTGCCTTGGTATTAATATACTGTTGGGCTGATTATTTGTAAGAGTTTGTGTCTTCGTTAAGGGATGATTATAGCATATATCTCTAGTTTATTTAGTAGTTCATAGTTTAGTGGCGCTTGGAATTGATGGGGGATTAGGTTCATGTTATCGGTTGGGGTTAGAGGCCAGAGATAGTGGTAGTAAAAGGGGAAAGGGCATACTTAATTTAAGAGTAGGGTCGTGGAACATAGGATCACTTATATGGAAGTCTATAGAGTTAGTGAAGTGTCTTAAAAGAGTACAAGTTAATATAGCATGTGTTCAAGAGACCAGATATGTAGGTACCAAAGTTCAGGATGTAGACGAATTTAAGTTATAGTACTCTGGGGGAAATTGGAATAGAAATAGAGTAGGTATACTAGTAGATAAGGACCTTAGGGACTTTGTGGTTGAGGTCAAGAGGGTAAATGATAGGATGATATCTATTAGACTAGTTACTGGCAGACATATAGTGAATGTAAATGCACCGCAAATAGGCTTGGATGAGGAGGTCAAGAAACTCTTTTGGGAGGATTTGGATGAGCTTGTGAGAGATATACTGGCCCAAAAAAAAGATCTTCGGATAGGGAGATTTTAATAGACATATTGGTGCTACTTCTAGTGGTTTTGCTGATATGCATAGAGGCTTCGGTTTTGGGAAGAGGAATCGAGAAGGGATATCTCCTTTAGATTTTGCGAAAGCATTTGAGTTGTTTATAGCTAACTCATGATTTAAAAAGAGGGAGAATCACTTGATTACCTTTTCGTAGCATGGTAGCGAAAATACAGATTGATTACCTTCTGCTTTGAAAAGGTAATAGAAGCCTCTGTAAGAATTGTAAGGTTATTTTGAGTGAAATATTTCCACTCAACATAGGCTTTTAATGATGGATTTAGAGATTAAAAGGGATAAGAAGAAGAAGGTTATCTCTACCAAATGAAAGATTAGATGGGGAGACTTGACTCCTATTCTTTTTCTGGAGATAGGCGAGAAGTTGAGTAGTTTGGGGGCATGGAGTAGTTGCGGGGATGTTAAGAATATGTGGAATGCTATTGCTGGTTGCATTAGAAAAATAGCTACCGAGATACTAGGGGTATCAAGAGGGACCTTTGGTGGATGTCAAGATGATTGGTGGTAGAATGGAGAAGTCCAAGGCAAAGTGAAAGCTAAGAAGGTGGCCTATATAAAGTGGTTAGAGTGGATAGATGAAAATGAAAAATGAAGTCTTCGGGATATCTATAAGATAGCAAAGACAGAAGCAAAAATGGCAGTCACGAGTGCTAAGACAGCAGCGTTTCAATGTTTATATGTTGAGCTAGGAGAGAAAGGTGGGGATAAGAGTTTGTATAAGCTCGCAATAGTGAGAGAGAGAAAATCATGTGACCTGGACCAAGTGAAGTGCATCAAAGATAAGGATGGCGAGGTGTTAGTAGATAAGAATACCATCAAGAGAAGATGGCAAACTTACTTTCACAAACTCCTAAATGAAAAAGGGGATAGAGATATTAAGTTGTGTGATTTGGCACACTCTGATAGCAATTGAGATATTGCCTACTATAGGTATTTCAAAGCTGAGGAGGTTAGACATACTATCAGTAGGATGAATAGAGGAAGAGCAATCGGACCCGATGAGATTCTGGTAGATTTTTGGAAGAGCATGACCAAGGATGGTTTGGAGTGGTTGACTAGGTTGTTCAACGAGATTCTGAAGACTACTAAGATGGATGATTGGAGGAGGAGTACAATGGTTCCATTGTACAAGAACAAGAGTGATATTCAAAATTGCAATAGTTACATGGGCATCAAGTTGCTAAGCCACACTATGAAAGTTTGGGAGAGAGTGGTGGAAGTGAGGGTGAGAAGAAGAGTGTCTATTTTAGAAAATCAATTTGGATTTATGTCAGGTCAATCGACCATAGAATCAATTCATCTTGTTCGGAGATTAGTGGAGAGATATAGGGAAAGAAGGAGGGACCGTCATATGGTATTTACTTATCTTGAGAAAACCTATGGTAGAATTCTGAAGGATGTACTATGGAGGTGTCTAGAGGCAAAAGGTGTCCTAGTGGTGTATAATAAAGCGATAAAGGACATGTATGATGGAGCCAAGACTCGGGTAAGGATGGTGAAACGATACTGAGTATTTTCTCTTCGAGATAGGACTTCATCAAGGATAAGTGCTTATCCTTTTTTTTTTGCTTTAGTGATGGATCAGCTAACATGATCCATTCAACAGGAGGTCTCTTGGTCTATGCTATTTCCAGATAATATAGTACTTGTAAAGATATAAGCCTAGGGCCTAGACGTGACACGATGAATGGGAACCTGAAGGGGCACCAAACAAGCTTCTTAGCATATCAATCGCACATCCTTGTTTACGGAAGCAATATAGACATTTCAAGATATATTAAGAAGGGGAAAATGGGACTAAGGGAAGTATTTAACATTCATAAAAAAAAAAAGATAAGAGAGTCAAGCTCATAACATAAATACATCATAACATCAAATAACACCTCTAACTTGGAATGGAGCAGGGGTCAAGATACTTTCTGGCCTCACCCTCATAATAATAACAATAAGTATTCCAAAATATACAAGATGCAGTCTAAACATAAGCATGAAAGAAGATAGATATTGTCCCCCGACATGAGGACTCACTAAAAGCTAACTTGAATAATCCGTCTAGCCACGTGGAGGAGAATCAATAGGGGCTCTAGTTCCTACATGGTGATATCATATAGGCATAGAGTATGCTTTAGTACGTTTGAATGTACAAAGTATGTAGGATGCAATGCAACAAGTCATAGACAATATAGTCAAAATACATAGGCATAAGCAATAGATAAGTTAGATAACAATATGACATGCATGATGAATGCTTGAAGTAAAAACATGCTTGTAAATCACTCAATTCGTATAGACATAATACATAAGTGTGGGAAGATGTAACACCCCACAAACACTATAAATATTTGTGCTACACATATGAGACATGATATGGACTTTCAAATTAGTGCCAATTTTAAAAGTGTTGTATCTCGCGTTAAAGGGCGTTGTGTGTATGTAGAGTTTAAGAAAGTTGCATGTACACATGTTTTACTTTGAGTCAAGGTGACTAAGACCCTAAACAAAGGAGAACAAATTAAGGTGTTTGTAGGACTTAGGAAGCTAGTAGGTGAGTCAGCTACTAGGTTTACTTGAACTGGCGAGTTAAACAGAGACGAGGCACGACGTCAAAACTATTTAACTACGATTACGAATAAAGTCCGAATTAAGTGTATACCTTTGGACCATGTTTTAGTATTGTATGTGGGCTGTAGTCACAGCCCAACATGATTGAAGGAAAGTGCCCAACTACATTCTACACTACATAACTAATTGGGCCTAAAATGAAAGAAGGAAAAATCTGCATTTGGACAGCCCAAGCCCATCATGTTTGGAGGTCCAT
>DF360518.1:0-10314 GCA_000787875.1 Solanum virginianum
CACCAGTCCAGACACATAGGAAAAATAGAGAAAATCACCTAATTCCTATCAAGTGGTCTCTAAATGCTAAAAGAAGTTGTGTGGATGAAACCGAGGCTATAAAAAAAATTTTCGGGTCATTATGGACAGTTTTGTAAAGATTTTATAGAAGATATTTATTGAAAGGCATGCCGCCAAAAAGTTCTTGGGCTAACACATACGAAAAATGAAAAAAAAATCACTTAATTCCTATTAAGTGGCTCCAAAATACTAAAACTAAGTTGTGTGGATCATGCTGATGCTATAGAAATTCTTTCTCTTGTCATTACAGACGGTTTTTTGTAAAGATTTTGTGGTTGTTGTCTAGGACAATTTATAACAGTTAACTATGTTCATCAAGAATCTTGAGTTTATTGAAGAGGTGACTACTAATGCTGATGAAGTCCAAAAGAGAGTTCTTGATGAAATCCTCACTCGAAATGCCAACGTTGAGTACTTGCAACGCCTTAAACTCAATGGTCACACTGATAGAGAGACATTTAAGAGAGTCGTACCTCTTATCACGTACGAAGATATTCAGCCTGATATCAACCGTATAGCCAATGGTGATACATCTCCAATTCTATGCTCCCAGCCAGCATCTGAATTCTGGACAAGGTCCCTCCTTTTTCACTTTTCAGATGAAAAAAGATTCTTGGAAATTTTAAAGTTAATTGTTTCTTTGACAGTGAGAGTAGCTCATTTTGGTTTCGTAGTTCGTGCGTGATTCCTAATATTTGCTGAAGGGTGATTTTAATGTGCAGTTCTGGGACGTCGGGAGGGGAGAGAAAATTGATACCAACGATAGAGGAAGAGTACGGGAGGAGATCACAGATTTACAGACTTCTGATGTCTGTGGTGAGCCAATTTATTCCAAATTTGGAAAAGGGAAAAGGAATGGATTTCATGTTCATAAGGGCTGAAGCCAAGACCCCGGGAGGATTATTAGCTCGTCCTGGTTTAACTAGTATTTACAAGAGTCGTCATTTCAGAAACGATAGTCGTATGTCGCTCTGCACGAGTCCAATTGAAGCCATTCTCTGCCTAGACTCTTACCAAAGCATGTATTCCCAAATGCTATGTGGCCTCTGCCAAAACAGAGAAGTTGTCCGTGTTGGCTCTGTGTTTGCATCCGCCTTCATCCGTGCCATGCATTTTTTGGAGGATCACTGGTCTCTACTGTGTAATGATATCCGAACAGGAACCATTAACAACAAAATTACTGATCCTTGAGTTTCATGCAGAATTCAGGTTTGGCGGGAGAACAGGAACCATTAACAACAAATTTACTGATGCTTCAGTGAGAGATGCTGTGATGAAAATCCTCAAACCAGATTTGGAGTTGGCAGAATTCATCGAGGCTGAATGCAGCAAGGATTCATGGAAAGGGATCATCACTAGGCTGTGGCCTAATACCAAGTATGTGGACGTAACCGTGACTGGAGCCATGTCTCAATATATACCAATGCTCGATTATTACAGCAATAGCCTCCCTCTCATCATTCCTGTATATGCTTCCTCAGAATGTCTCTTTGGGATCAACTTGAACCCCCTGTGTAAGCCCAGTGAAGTATCTTACACGCTCATTCCCACCATGGCCTATTTCGAGTTCTTGCCAATTCACAATAGCAATGAAGTCATCGATTCTATGTCCACATCCACGCCTCTTAATGAGAAAGACGAACAACACGCAGTAGATTTGGTTGATGTCAAGATTGATCAGGAGTACGAGCTCGTTGTTACCACATATTCTGGTAATTTTCAATTGCCAAATGAATGTTCTTTCACACAGTCTTGTTTTCCATTTATCTATCCAACATGTTTGCTTTCAGAACAATGCGCCTCAATTCAACTTTCTACGTCGTGAAAATGAAATCTTGAGCGTTGATTCTGATAAGACCAATGAAGTTGAGCTACAAGATGCAGTTAAAAATGCAGCAAACAATCTGATGCCATTCGATGCACGTGTAGCATTAACCAATACAAGACGCCTCGATGTGTTAAATTTGCACCGCTCATTGAGCTATTGAACTCGAGAGTTGTATCCAGCTACTTCAGTCCCATGTGTCCGAAATGGGTTCCCGGAAGTAAGCAATGGAACAACACGAATTGAACTATCCATAGATACGTATGGACAATGGCAGAGGCAGAATTTTCACCAACAGAGTTACGTTCATGATCTACTATATATACATGAAATGAAGTTTGATAGTCATGTCAAGCTACTTCGAGCCCGTGTGTCCGAAGGGGATTCACCTGGAAGCAAGCAATGGAACGTTTATGTTTGTTTTGTGTATACAAATAATTGAGAAAGCTAAAGACAGTTCATGTCAACTTAGTAAACCCTTTGTTATTTCTAGGCTTAATACAAGCCAACTCCTAATAGATGAATAAAAACAAATGCAAAAACAGAGCTTAGTTCGAGTGCGTATCCTAAAAAGTTACATATGTTTAATGGTTCTTTGGTTGACGGATCTCATCATTAATCGAATTTTAAAATGAATACTATATCAAATTTTAGGGGAGGGTTTATTGGAAACAATGTCTTTTTGTAAAGACAGGAACCAACTATAATAGCTCATTATTGCAATTTCATTATCCAACTATAAATAGATGGTGCTACGTATACTATATAGTAAATCCCTAGATAAGTTTAGCATTTTTTAATTATTAAAATCTACACATGTAGTCCTTATATATGAACGTAGTGTCTGTTCAATATTTACACGTCATTTTTTTTAAAAAAAAATAGATAATAGTGTGAAATTTAGAAATCTAATATTTTAGGAAAGAGTAAATATATTCCTAGTTCAACTAGGATTAGGTTTATGGACTTCTCTTAATTTTAGTAATCTAATACTTTTATAAAAAGAAAATGCTATTCCTAGTTTAATTTTGATGAAGCTAAAACATTAATCTATAAATACGTGCTCTGCAATTAGCTTCTAATATGCAAAACATTTACTTAGGTTCTAACCACTTTTTAAATCTCATATTAGTGATGTTATTATTAGCTAAACAAGAATGACAGAATATGTTTCTTCTGCCAATAACTGGCAGTGTGTTTATTTTCCCGTTATTGGATCATGATCAATCCATTGTCAGACGTAGAGATGCTCCTAGGTATATTAGCTGGTCATTCTCATCGTCTGAATACATTAATATCAACACGGATGGAAGTTTCATGCAGAATTCAGGTTTGGCGGGATTCGAAGGTATCACACGAGATGACAAGGGAGGTGGATAGGTAGATTCATCGGCCGACTAGGCGTGGTAGCAACGTAGTGTCTCACCGCATGGATAGGTGGATTCGTGGGCCGACTAGGCGTGGTAGCAACGTGGTGTCTCACCATAGAGCTGTCGGCCATACACGGTGGATTGACCTTTGCGGAAGAACCACAACCTAAAGAATGACATCATTGAGACTGACTCGCATAATGCCTTGACGCTACTAAGTAAGGGAGACGCCATCGAAATTCATCCCGATTGCAACATAATAAAAGAATGTTGACGGCTCTCGTCCGAACTTGGGATCCGCATGATGCACACCCCGAGGTAGGGAAATAACTGCGCCGATCACCTAGCAAAGCTTGGAAGAATGCAGCTAGATGAAGGCCTCGTAATACTACCTCGTCTGCCACATTCCCTGTACCAACTTCTTCTCGCGGACATAGCTCACGTAGCATACCCTAGATACCCAAAACATGTATGATAGTTTAGTATATAGCACCAAAAAAAGAAAGATATGAAGTTGTATGTAAGCATTTATAAATGTTAAAAAATATATATAATTGTTATGAAAATGGGTATTGGAGAAATACGGAGAAGGAAAATACCATAAAATATATTAAATGATAAAATTAAAAAGTGCAAGGTTTTATCTTCAATTTCCTTTTTGTTTTTCTATTTTTGGAAGATGGCTATTTATAGCCTTACAATATGATGACCAAGAGTCTTTCTTTGACACTTGGTGGATAATTACATATACATCATGCATAACTTGACACTTGGACAATTGCATATCCATCATGCAATCTCTTGGCCACTTGGCAAGAGGTGGCATATTCACAATACTCGCCCTTAACTGTCATGTAAAAGAAGCTGCTAGATATCCTTAATATGCATTTCTGGTTGACTCATTAAAAACATTACTAGAAAAACCCAGTGGGAGAAAACCTTGGTTAAGGAAAAAAGAGTACAACGCGTATTCTACTCCCCCTGTTTAAAGGCCACGATTCAATTGGTGGAGTCTTCGCATTCCAATCTTGTGTACCATTTTCTCAAGAGTTGAGGCTAGCAAAGATTTAGTGAATAAATCTGCTGGATTATCACTTGAATGTATTTGTTGTATGTTAATATCACCATTTTGTTGGAGATCATGTGTGAAGAACAATTTTGGTGAAATGTGCTTCGTTCTGGCTCCTTTTATGAAGACTCGTTTTAATTGAGCTATGCACACAACATTGTCTTTGAATATGATCGTGGACTTTTTGACATCATTCTTCAGTCCACATTTTTCATTGATGAAATGCATCATCGATCTTAACCATACTAATTCTTTACTTGCTTCATGAATTGCTATTATTTCAGTATGATTTGAAGAAGTATCAATAGCAGACTGCTTTGTAGATCGCCATGATATAACAGTTTCTCCGTACGTAAATAGATAGCCTGCTTGAGATCAGGCTCCTATTTGAGATCTGGCTTTATGCGGATTTGATTAATAACCTACATCTGCATAACCAATAAGATTTGTATAACCTTGATTAGTATAGAATAAACCCATATTGACAGTTCCTTTTAGGTATCACATAATATGCTTGATACCATTCCCATGTTTTCGTGTTGGGGAAGAACTATATCTTGCTAGCAAAATTGACAGGAAATATTATATCAGGTCTAGTTGCATTTGCAAGATACATAAGTGCACCAACGATACTTAGATATGGTACTTTGGGACCAAGAGATTCTTCACCTTATTCTAGAGGCCGAAATGGGTCTTTATTCACTCTAAGTGATCGAACAACCATTGGAGTACTTAATGGATGCGCGTTGTCCATATAAAATCATTTTAAGATTCTTTTAGTATAGGCAGATTGATGAACAAAAATGTCATCTGTTAAATGTTTAATTTGCAACCCAGACAAAGTTTTGTCTTTCCAAGGTCTTTCATCTCAAATTCTTTCTTTAGAGATTCAATTGCCTTTTGGACATCTTCAGGGGTTCCAATGAGATTTATGTCATCAACATAAATGGCGAGGATAACATATCCTGATTTTGTCTTCTTAATAAAGATGCAAGGACAAATGACATTATTTATATAGCCCTTATTAATCAAGTACTCAGGCGATTATACCACATACGTCCGAATTGTTTTAAACCATACAATGATCTTTGCAATATAACTGAGAACATTTTCTGAGACTTAGACTTATATGCATCAGGCAATTTAAATATGTCTAGAAATATCATATAATTTGCAGTATCAAGTGAACCATAATGGTAAGCTGTAACCACATCCATTAGGTATATTTCAAGATTTTCATGTACAGCTAAACTGATGAGATATCAAAAAGTTATTGCATAAATTATGGGTGAATATGTTTCGTCATAGTTGACAATGGGCTTTTGAGAGAATCCTTGTGCAACAAGGCATGCCTTATATCTTAAAATTTCATTTCTCTCATTTCGCTTTTGCACAAAAAATCCATTTATACCCAACTGATTTCACACTATTAGGGGTTTGGACTACATGTCCAAATACCTCACGCTTAGCAAGTGAATTTAATTCTAATTGAATCGCCTCTTTCCATTTTGGCAAATGATCTCTACGTCAACATTCTTTGATGGATTTAGGCTCAAGATCCTCACTTTCTTGCATGAGTTTAAGTGCAACATTATATGCAAAACCATTAACCATTGTAACTTTTGATCGATCTAAATTTATTCCATCACTAGTTATCTAGATTATAGAAGGTCCATCAGTGGCAAAACCATTAACCATTGTAACTTTTGATCGATCTAAATTTATTCCATCACTAGTAGAATTCATTGAAAGTTCTTCAGTCACTTGAGTCTTGGGTTCACTGATTTCTTCAGGAACATCAGGATTAATTAGTTCTTGGACTTTTTCATGAGGTTCTTTTATAGTGTCATCTTTATCATTTTTCATGCTTCTTTTCTTAGGGTTTTTATCCTTTGAACCCAGTGGTCTACCACGCTTCAGACGTGTTTGTGATTCAAAAGTTATGACACTAGCAGATGGTCCCTTTGGGACATTAATTTGGATAGGCACATTTACCGCAGTGACATGTGATTTAGTTATTCTTTGCAAATCGGTAAATACATCTGACATTTGATTCGCTATATGCTGTAAGTGGATGATCTTCTGGACCTCCTGCTCACACATACAGTATGTGGATCAAAATGAGATAGTGATGAGACTCTTCAAGTAATTTCTCTTTCAGGTTCCTCCTTTTTCTCTCCCTCTAATTGCAGGAAGCTTATTTCATCAAACCGACAATCTGCAAATCTAACAACAAATAAATCTCTTGCCAAGGACTCGAGGTAGCGAATTATGAAAGTTGAATCGAACCCAATATATATCCCCAACCTTCGTTGAGGATCCATTTTGGTATGTTATGGTGGTGCTACGGGCACGTAACAGCACAACCAAATATTCGCAGATGAGCGATATTTGGCTCATTACCAAATACTAATTGTGACAGAGAGTATTTAATGTAGTTAGTCGGTCTGAGGCGAATGAGTGTTGTTGCATGTAAGATAGCGTGACTCCATACAGTAATAGGCAACTTTGTTTTCATGAGTAATGGTCTTACTATCAATTGTAGGCGCTTAATAAATGACTCTGCAAGGCCATTTTGAGTATGAACATGAGCATTTGTATGTTCAATTCTTATCCCAATTGATAAACAGTAATCATCAAACACTTGGGATGTAAATTCTCCAGTATTATCTAGACGAATAGA
This sequence comes from Solanum virginianum, assembly GCA_000787875.1. Classification (NCBI taxonomy): domain Eukaryota; kingdom Viridiplantae; phylum Streptophyta; class Magnoliopsida; order Solanales; family Solanaceae; genus Solanum; species Solanum virginianum. Next base: position 7,008 of record DF360518.1, read on the forward strand.
CTTACTAGGATAATCTGAAAATTGCACCCATAACCTTATTATTTGTGCCAATAACTTTGCAAACGCTAAGTTGTGAGATGATAAGAGGTACACATGAAACCATCTGGAGGATGCATCTATTAGGACCATAAAATATCTAAACACCCCACTAGGTAGATGAATAGGTCCACATATGTCTCCATGTGAACGCTCCAAAAATCTAGAGGACTCGATGCCGACCTTTAAGGTCGATGGTTTGACAATTAATTTGTCTTGATAGCAAGCAACATAAGACAATTCATTATTGGTAAGGATCTTCAAGTTCTTTAATGGATGCCCAGTTGAATTTTCAAGGATTCATCTCATCATTATTGATCCAGGATGACTTATTCGGTCATGCCACAACACAAGAGTATTCAAATAAATAAACTTCTGATTTATAATTGAATGCGCTTCAATTACACTAATTTCTGCATAATATAGGCCAGAAGATAAGGTTGACAATTTTTCTAACATGTGTTTGTGGCCTGAGACACGTTTAGTTATGCAAAGATATTCAATATTCTTCCCATTTAGTGTCTCGACATGATATCCATTTTAGCAGATATCCTTGAAACTTAACAAGTTCCTCATAGATCTTGAAGAGAAAAGTGCATCTTCTATGACGAGTTTCGTCCCCTTGGGTAAAAATATAATAACTTTTCTGGAGCGTTCAATCAATTTTGAATTACCAGAGATTGTAGTAATGTTTGTTTTTCTTCTAATCAAGTACGAAAAGTATTTCTCATCTTTGAAAATGGCATGAGTTGTTCCACTATCAGTTATAAAAATATCCTCATGATTGATCAGCGATCCAAATAAAATTTGAGGTATATCCATAATTGTCATCAAAAGCAAAACAAAATAAATATTACCATTAACCAAAACCAGTACATACTTTATTTGTTTACAGATATTCGGGCAATATCAACGTACACTAACAAACATGAATAAATAGGAAGAGAAGGTTATCTAGATTATAGAAGGTCCATCAGTGGCAATGTTTCCTTCCAGGAAAATAATGAAGTAAGCCATATCCAAATGGATAGGCTCAACATTATTTCCAGATATAAAATTCACCTCTGCATTATTACCCATCTTATGTAGAGGTTCAGCACTATCCTCAGAGGTAAAATTTGTCTCTAGATTGGAATTGCCTTTTTTCAAGGATGCCTGATAGAGCTGGACCAAGCGTCTGGATGATCGATAGGTACGTGACCAGTGGCCTATTCCTCTGCATCTATTGCATATATCTTCTGAAATTTTATTCGGCACAACCTCCTGCTTTTCATGCTTCTTTTTATATTGCTAGTCATTCCTAGGTACAACAAGACCATCATGATTATAATTTCTTCTACGACCACGGCCACGACCACAATCGGGGCCACACCCCATTTCTCGTTGGTTATAATTTGCCTGGCTCACTTTAGGGAGTGATGTAGAACCAATGAGTTAACTTTTATGATTCTTCATCAATAGGTCGTTGTGTTGTTCAGCAACAAGCAGGTGCGAAAGTAAATCAGAATACCTTTGGAAGCTCTTTTTCCGATATTGCTGCTGCAGGAGCATATTTGCGGAAGGGAACATAGAATACATTTTTTCAAGTTTATCATGTTCAGTGACCTTTTCTCCATATAGGGTTAACTGGGACACAATTTTATACATAGACGAATTATATTTGGTTATAGTTTTGAAGTCCATCAACATCAAGTTGAGCCAATCATGACTCTCCTGTGGCAGAATAACCAACTTCAAGTGTTCAAACTTTTCTTTTAAATTATTCCACAGTGTGAGGAGGTCTTTCAAAGGAAGATATTGCATTTTTAGTCCCTCGTCAAGATGATGGTGGATAAATATCAAGGACTTGGTATAATCCTGGCTGGATGCCTAGTTGTCTTCTTTGATGTTGTCTGCGAGATCCATTGTAACTAGATGAATTTCGACATCTAGTGCCCATGACGAGTAGCCCTTTACCTATATATCAAAGACAACAAATTCAAGTTTCGTAATATTAGATATTTTTACGAAAATAAATTTTTTTTCCTGGTGACCTGGTTAACGTAGCTTGAAGTGATTAGAACCTTGTGTTGATAACATGTTTATGAAAATGAGATTGGAGAAATACGGAGAAGGAAAATACCATAAAATATATTAAATGATAAAATTAAAAAGTGCAAGGTTTTATCTTCAATTTCCTTATGTTTTTCTATTTTTGGAATATGACTATTTATAGCCTTACAACATGATAACTAAGTGTCTTTCTTTGACACTTAGTGGATAATTAATATACATCATGCACAACTTGACACTTGAACAATTACATATACATCATGCACACCTCTTGGCCACTTGACAAAAGGTAGCATATTCACAATAATAATGACTTTATATTGAAATATTTTGTTATTAATTAATGTCTGAAGATGTTATGAGTATCATTTTGGTAATTTCTTATTTAGTGGACTCTCACTGCAAAAACATATAAAATTTGATCAAATTTAATTAATTTGGAGTTATAGTACATAAACATGGAAGAAGTTCGTATAATTCTCGGGAAATAATCATGGTAAACAACATACCCAGTGGAATCTCACAAGTGGGTTCTTGGAGGGTAGAATGTACGCAGACCTTACCACTACCTCATAGAAGTAGAGATGTTGTTTCCTAGCAACCCTCGTCTCAAAAACCCATAAGCAGAATAAACTAGATATGACAAAAAGTAAAGGAAAGGGAACAAAAAAAGCGACTAATAACCAAAAGCACATGACAATACGTAAATATGATACAATTAACACATAAACAACAGATAATGAGAACACATGATATAAAACACTACTACTTCTTTACTCTACTATACCCTATGACTAGATAACCACCTAACCTACCAACCAATTATCCTACTACCAACACATGTTATAAAACACTACTACTCCTCTACCCTACTATACCCCATGACTAGATAACCACCTAACCCTACCAACCAATTAGCCTACTACTCTAATTTACGACCTTCACTTTTTTCTATCTAGGGTCATGTCCTCAGTGAGATCAAGTTCTGCCATATCTTGTCTGATCACCTCCCCTTAGTACTTCTTCGGTCTACCTCTACCCCTCTGTGTAACTCCCAAAACCAACCGGACCCCAAATACTTAAAGTTTTCCCTCTTGGGGATAGGTTGAGTGGCAAGCCTCACATCAAAGTTTGCTTTATCCCTCTCAACACTGAATTTGCACTTCAAGTATTCAGTTTTGGTCCTGCTTAATTTGAATCCTTTAGACGCCAAGGCATC
>DF360518.1:24621-56482 GCA_000787875.1 Solanum virginianum
AAGGCCCTGCTGGAATAGGGAGTCCATAACTTCCCCTTGCCACATACCGAAATGACCAGTACCGTCAAATATTTCTACCGCTAATTTCAAACTTGACACCGGGATCCTTGACCATGTGGTCGATGATGATGCCAATGTCTTCGGTATTATATTTGACGTACTTTCATCCGTACGAGAATCCTCCTTTGTTGCCATTACAGACTCAAAATGTATTCAATATTACAACCACAAATAACCCAAGATTTCAAACTGACCAAAATAATTCTTTTCTGATGTGGAAGATCAGATTAAACTGCAACCACAGAGCATACTCAGACAGAACCTTGGCCTAAAACAAATCTAGGACTCAACACAGCGAAAGAACTTCTTTTCTGATATGGAAGATCAAATTAAACTACAACCACAGAGCATACTCAGACAAAACCTTGGCCTAAAACAAATCTTGGACTCAACACAGTGAAAGAACTTTTTTTCTGATGTGGAAGATCAGATTAAACTGCAACCACAGAGCATACTCAGACAGAACCTTGGCTCTGATACCACTTGTTGGAAAAAATCAGATAATTTTTCCACAAAACAACAAAAGACCCAACAAAATATTGAATACAAAAAAAAATAAAAAAGACCAGAGATTTGATAACGGAGTTCAGCTAGTTTAGCTTAATCTCCGAACACCATCCAAATGGACTATTTATATTAATAGGAGAGAAGAGAATACAAATTTTGGTGTGATAACAAATGGAGGAGGACGGATTAATTTATAACTCCCAAACCTCCTCCCCGAAACATAAAGTTTAGATGTGGGAGAAATTAAGCCAAAGAATCAACAAACGAATCATATGAAATAATAATTAAGAAAATGATAATAACCAACAAATATAATAACTTGCAAAATATATCCAAAGAAATAATGAAAATAATAGGACAGATTGTTAGAAACGATTTTAAAAATGTATGCACTTGATATAAATAAATTAAGCCAATAATTAACATGCACAAATCTTAGCTAACTAAACTAAAACAAACAGAGATAAAAATATCAAAACGTGCAAAAATAAAATAACAATCACACATATAATTTCAAGTAATACTAAACCCAATAAGATAGTGATCATGAACATATATTTGCGGAAGAAAATAAATTATAACTTTTTATCATCCAAGTTATACACAAAAGAAATGAACAATAGCTAAAAACAATAACAAAATATGGAACTTCTATATATGACAACACTTTAAAAGGAATACATAAATAATAAAATATATGTAAGAAGTAGCATAAATTAATCAACAATGATGATGTCAGTAGCATAATAATAAGACTAATAGAAACATACTACCACATGAAAAAAAATAAAAAAAATCCGTGAAATAAGAAAGCAAAAGAAATAGTAATAAAAGAGAAGATTTGTTACTTGATTATTTTACTAATGTGTGGAGAGGAGAGGGGCTCGCCGGAGCTTTGTTCTTGTTCTTGTTGCTGCCATGTTGATGGTTTGGAGCCTCTATGGATGACTGAAATGGAGGTTTTAAGGCTGTGTTTTGGTGTGTTTTGTCGATAAATTAATGGCTGTTTTGAGGGGTTTTTTTTTGGTTGTTTTTGAAGGGTTTTTCAATGGAGTTTGGGGTTAATTTTTGGGGTTCTTTTTGAGGAGTTGTTTTGTAGATTTTTGGGGCGTTTTGTTTTTTTTTTTTTTTTCAGGTTTTGGTTTTTGGGTTAAGGGGTGGAGTAGAAAGGGAATAATGGAGAGACACGTGGGTTCGAAAAATAAAAGTAAAAGAAAAAGGAAAAAAGAAGGGAAAAAAGAAAAGGGATAGGGGAAAGGTAAAACATGTGGGATCAGGGGCGCGAATTTGAATTTTAAAATACACGATGAACTAAATTAGATCAATTAATCAACTTCTTTAGAATTGACTAAGCAAAAATTTATATAACATCAAAAATAAAATAATATTAAAGAATGTTAGAAATACACAAATATTTGAATTAAATTAAATATATTAAAAATACATATTTTAATTAATTGACACTTGTAGATCGATCAAAATTGGGTGTCAATAATTAGAAAGCATATTACACGGAAAACCTTCCAACCATTTGGTTTTTATGAGCAAAAACATTTTTTTTTCTAATCAAGGGTTCAACCCTTGCTCAACCCTCTCTTCTTCTTTTTATTTTTTAGACTAATTAGATTCTAAAAGTTCTAGAATTTATTCTAAAATATATAGACAAAGTGGTATAAGATATTGAATAAATTAATATTTAGTTCACCAATTAAATTATTATCTAAATTTATTCATAAATTAATTAGCAGTAATTATTGGATTGTTCAAAATACCCATTTAAAATTTATGAGAAGGATATTTAAAAAAAAATAAGAGGAGTAATTTTTAAAATAACTTAACGGGTCATTATCGATATATGAAAAATTATGATTGAAGAAAAACTTAGTTTAATCACCAAATTCAAAAGATGACACATAAATTGAAACGAAGGAAGTACTTCATTGTCAATCTATTCTTTTAAGAAAAATTTGCTCGAGTATGAACATTGACTCTAGAATATTTTGTATAAATTTTTCACTTATATGAAATGAAAAATATTTTATATATCTTTCTTTATTACATTTATGTCAAGCTCGTTTAAAATATTTTTATATTTAATTAGTTTTACATATACAAGACTATTGTATTTTGTCAACTTTTACAATTTATTTTATCTTGTTACACAACTCGTTCTTTTCAGCTATATTTTTATCGAAATATTTATCTTGATGTTGTTCAATACTTTTTATTTTTATTTTTATCATTGTGGAGCAACTAAATACATATTATAGTATTAATAATTCACTCGTTACACTTTTTAAAGAGTTTTGTGCTCTTTTGGAGGAGTATTAATTTGAAAGAAAAAATAAAAAAAAATAAAATAAAGTAGAATTCTACAAAGTAAGAATTACAAAAAGTCATATTAATATTTTTTAAGAAAAATTCGATGGTATAGAGAAAGAAATGAAAAAAGGAAGCTAAAAGTGTATAATAAGCTGAGTTATAATTTAGCAGACATATGCCTCATTTTGTTTTTCATCCTATCATTTTCACATATTAACTTATTTATATTTCAAACCCCCGAAGAAAAATTCTGCATCCATCACTGCTTATATTTATATCTAGTATTATCTTACTAAAATTAGAAATAATTTATTTTTAAAATTCTTCTTTTACCCTTGATGAAATAATTTTCAAACATATAAATATATATGGGAAATATTATACTATAAAATTCAAAAGTCATTTTTATTTTATATATCATATTAAATTAAACAATGCCATGTAAAATAAGACGGACGAATTACTTTAAAAAAGCACCTCAACATCAACAAAATGTGGATGTTTTACCCGCAATCCACGTAGCAAACAAAACAAAAAGTAAAATAAAAAAGCAAAGTCTCTTTCCCCACACTCCATTGCAAAGAAAAGAAAAAGAAAAAAGTTGTTAAATGCAAAGCCATTAGAGAGTTTCCTGGTAAATCTCTTTACTTATTTCTTAGTTAATAATTAAAATTATTACTAATTTTCAATTTATTTTTGTTTTTATTGTTATTGACATCTAAGCATGTTTTTTAACTTAATTTTTTTTAGATTATAATTGTGTTATTTGGGCCAGTTTGTATCATCAAGACTAGCTAGGATACATGAAAATCGAAGAAAATTGTCTAATTCTTTGTTGAATGGACCTTAAATACAAAAAAAAAAAAAAAAAGTAGTGTGGATCTAGCCGAGGTTATAGAAAATTTTTGTCAAGTCATTACGAACGATTTGTAAAAGATTTTGCGTAAATATTGATCAAAAGTTAGACCACCTAAAAATCTATGCTCTAATAGATATGAAAAATAGAGAAACTCGCCTAATTCTTGTTGAGTAACTCCTAAATTTTAAAAACGTTGTGTGGATCAGGTTGAGGAGTATAGAAATTCTTTCCTAGATTATTACGAACGGTTCGTTATAGGTTTTGAAAAAATTGATCGAAAGTCATACCATTAAAAATTTCATAGAGTTACGAAAAATAGAGAAAATCTCCTAATTCCTATCAAGTGGTCTCTAAATGCTAAAAGAAGTCGTGTGGATGAAGCCGAGGCTATAAAAAAAAAATTCCGGGTCATTATGGACAGTTTTGTAAAGATTTTATAGAAGATATTGATTGAAAGGCATGCCGCCAAAAAGTTCTTGGGCTAACACATACGAAAAATGAAAAAAAAAAATCACTTAATTCCTATTGAGTGGCTCCATAATACTAAAACAAAGTTGTGTGTATCATGCTGATGCTATAGGAATTCTTTCTCTTGTCATTACAGATGGTTTTTTGTAAAGATTTTGTGGATGTTGTTTAGGGCAGTTTATATCAGTTAACTCTGTTCATCAAGACTAGGATCGATAGCAAGTGACTTATGAGTTTATCTAAACTAAACTAGCTTTAGCTCGAACCTTGTATATGAGTTAAAACTTTCACTATAAGTAAGCATAAGTGATTGATTTTGAAAAAATAAATCAACTAAGTTGTGATAACAATCATGAAATCTAAGAATCTAACTCATAAAGTTCAAATCTTAGATTTGCCTCTTGTGTTATTGGTATTGAATCATTTTAGTCAAGTCGCTAATTAGCGGACCATAATGGATATTAGATTTTGAACCTAATTACAAGTACTTGAGGTCATTGCTCTTGACTTTATGCAAAAAATATGTACATTATATGCACTTTGGTAGCTAATTATCAAAATCAGCTTAATCTCTTTTTGTGCACAAACTCTATTATTTAGTTTTCCACATGATGTTTGGTACTCGTATTAGAGCTAGATCAGTCCGTAAAGCACTAACGTGATACAGTTAAACATGGCTGAGGAAAACAAGAAGAATCTTGAGTTTATTGAAGAGGTGACTACTAATGTTGATGAAGTCCAAAAGAGAGTTCTTGATGAAATCCTCACTCGAAATGCCAACGTTGAGTACTTGCAACGCCTTAATCTCAATGGTCACACTGATAGAGAGACATTTAAGAGAGTCGTACCTCTTATCACATACGAAGATATTCAGCCTGATATCAACCGTATAGCCAATGGCGATACATCTCCAATTCTATGCTCCCAGCCAGTATCTGAATTCCTGACAAGGTCCCTCCTTTTTCACTTTTCAGATGAAAAAAGATTCTTGGAAATTTTAAAGTTAAGTCGTTTCTTTGACAGTGAAAGTAGCTCATTTTGGTTTTGTAGTTCGTGCGTGATTCCTAATATTTGCTGAAGGGTGATTTTAATGTGCAGTTCTGGGACGTGGGGAGGGGAGAGAAAATTGATACCAACGATAGAGGAAGAGTACGGGAGGAGATCACAGATTTACGGACTTCTGATGTCTGTGGTGAGCCAATTTATTCCAGATTTGGAAAAGGGAAAAGGAATGCATTTCATGTTCATAAAGGCTGAAGCCAAGACTCCAGGAGGATTATTAGCTCGTCCTGCTACAACTAGTACAATTACTGATCCTTCAGTGAGAGATGCTGTGATGAAAATCCTCAAACCAGATATGGAGTTGGCAGAATTCATCGAGGCTGAATGCAGCAAGGATTCATGGAAAGGGATCATCACTAGGCTGTGGCCTAATACCAAGTATGTGGACGTAATCGTGACTGGAGCCATGTCTCAATATATACCAATGCTCGATTATTACAGCAATAGCCTCCCTCTCATCAGTCCTGTATATGCTTCCTCAGAATGTCTCTTTGGGATCAACTTGAACCCCCTTTGTAAGCCCAGTGAAGTATCTTACACGCTCATTCCCACCATGGCCTATTTCGAGTTCTTGCCAATTCACAAGAGCAATGAAGTCATCGATTCTATGTCCACATCCACGCCGCTTAATGAGAAAGACAAACAACAAGCAGTAGATTTGGTTGATGTCAAGATTGGTCAGGAGTACGAGCTCGTTGTTACCACATATTCTGGTAATTTTCAATTGCCAAATGAATGTTCCTTCACACAGTCTTGTTTTCCATTTATCTATCCAACATGTTTGCTTTCAGGACTGTACAGATATAGGGTGGGTGATGTACTTCGTGCTACTGGATACAAGAACAATGCGCCTCAATTCAACTTTCTACGTCGTGAAAATGTAATCTTGGGCATTGATTCTGATAAGACCAATGAAATTGAGCTACAAGATGCAGTTGAAAATGCAGCAAACAATCTGATGCCATTCGATGCACATGTAACATTAACCAATACAAGACGCCTCGATGTGTTAAATTTGCACCGCTCATTGAGGTATTGAACTCGAGAGTTGTGTCGAGCTACTTCAGTCCCATGTGTCCGAAATGGGTTCCCGGAAGTAAGCAATGGAACAAGACGAATTGAACTATCCATAGATACGTATGGACAATGGCAGAGGCAGAATTTTCACCAACAGAGTTACGTTCATGATCTACTATATATATATGAAATAAAGTTAAGGGATTCGCCTGGAAGCAAGCAATGGGACGTTTATGTTTGTTTTGTGTATGCAAATAATTGAGAAAGCTAAAGACAGTTCATGTCAACTTAGTAAACCCTTTGTTATTTCTAGGCTTAATACAAGCCAACTCCTAATAGATGAATAAAAACAAATGCAAAAACAGAGCTTAGTTCGAGTGTGTATCCTAAAAAGTTATATATGTTTAATGGTTCTTTGGTTGACGGATTTCATCATTAATCGAATTTTAAAATGAACACTATATTAAATTTTATCTAAGGATTTATTGAAAACAATGTTTTTCTTGTAAAGACAGGAACCAAGTATAATAACTCATTATTGCAATTTCATTATTCAACTACACATAGATGGTGCTACGTATACTATATAGTAAATACTAAATCCCTAGATAAGTTTAGCATTTTTTATTTATTAAAATCTACACATGTAGTCCTTATATATGAACGTAGTGTCTGTTAAATATTTACACATCATTTTTTTAAAAAAAAAAATAGAAAAAAGAGTGAAATTTAGAAATCTAATATTTTAGGAAAGAGTAAATATATTCCTAGTTCAACTAGGATTAGGTTTATGGACTTTTCTTAATTTTACTAATCTAATACTTATATAAAAAGAAAATACTATTCCTAGTTTAATTTGGATCAAGCTAAAACATTAAGCTATAAATACGTGCTCTGCAATTAGCTTCTAATATGCAAAACATTTACTTAGGTTCTAACCACTTTTTAAATCTCATATCAGTGATGTTATTACTAGCTAAACAAGAATGACAGTATATGTTCCTTCTGCCAGTAACTGGCAGTATGTTTATTTTCCCATTATTGGATCATGGTCAATCCATTGTCAGACATAGACATGCTCCTAGGTATATTAGTTGGTCATTCTCATTGAATGCATTAAGATCAACACGGATGGAAGTTTCATGCAGAATTCAGATTTGGCGAATTCAGAGGTATCACACGAGATGACAGGGAGGTGGATAGGTGGATTCATCGGCCGACTAGGCGTGGTAGCAACGTAGTGTCTCATCGCATGGATAGGTGGATTCGTGGGCCGACTAGGCATGGTAGCAACGTAGTGTCTCACTGCAGAGCTGTCGGCCATACATGGTGAATTGACCTTTGCGGAAGAACCACAACCTAAAGAATGACATCATCGAGATCGACTCAGCATAATGCCTTGACGCTACTAAGTAAGGGAGACGCTATCGAAATTCATTCCGATTGCAACATGTTAAAAGAATGTTGACGACTCTCATCCGAACTTGGTATCCGCATGATGCACACCCTGAGGTAGGGAAATAACTGCGCCGATCACCTAGCAAAGTTTGGAAGAATACAACTAGATGAAGGCCTCGTAATACTACCTCGTCTGCCACATTCCCTGTACCAACTTCTTCTCGCAGACATAGCTCACGTAGCATACCTAGATACCCAAAACATGTATGATAGTTTAGTATATATAGCATCAAAAAAAGAAAGATATGAAGTTGTATGTAAGAATTTATAAATGTTAAAAAAAATATATAATTGTTATGAAAACGGGTATTGGAGAAATATGGAGAATATCATAAAATATATTAAATGATAAAATTAAAAAGTGCAAGGTTTTATCTTCAATTTCTTTATGTTTTTTTATTTTTGGAAGATGGCTATTTATAGCCTTACAACATGATGACCAAGTGTCTTTCTTTGACACTTGGTGGATAATTACATATACATCATGTACAACTTGACACTTGGACAATTACATATACATCATGCACATCTCTTGACCACTTGGCAAGAGGTGACATATTCACAATACTCTCCCTTAATTGTCTATGTAAAGGAAGCTGTTAGATATCCTTAATATGCATTTCTGGCTGCCTCATTAAAAATCTTACCAGAAAAACTCAGTGGGAAAAAACCTTGGTTAAGGGAAAAAAAGCACAACACGTATTCTACTCCCCCTGTTTAAAGGCCACGATTCAATTGGTAGAGTCTTCACATTCCAATCTTGTGTACCATTTTCTCAAGAGTTGAGGCTGGCAAAGATTTAGTGAATAAATCTGTTGGATTATTAGTTAAACGTATTTGTTGTACGTCAATATCACCATTTTTCTGGAGATCATGTGTGAAGAACAATTTTGGTGAAATGTGCTTCGTTCTGTCTCCTTTTATGAAGACTTCTTTTAATTGAGCTATGCACGCAACATTGTCTTTGAATATGATCGTGGGCATTTCGAGATCATTCTTCAGTCCACATTTTTCATTGATGGAATATATCATCGATCTTAATCATACTCATTCTCTACTTACTTCATGAATTGCTATTATTTCATCATAATCTGAAGAAGTAGCAACAACAAATTACTTTGTAGATCGCCATGATATAGCAGTTTCTTCGTACGTAAATAAATAGCCTGTTTGAGATCGGGCTCCTATTTGAGATTGGGCTTTATGATTTGATTAATAACCTGCATCTGCATAACCAATAAGATCCTTGATTAGTATAGAACAAACCCCTATTGACAGTTCCTTTTAGGTATCACATAATATGCTTGATACCGTTCCCATGTCTTCGTGTTGGGGAAGAACTATATCTTGCTAGCAAATTGACAGGAAATATTATATCAGGTCTAGCTGTATTTGCAAGATACATAAGTGCACCAATAACACTTAGATATGGTACTTTGGGACCAAGAGATTCTTCACCTTATTCTAGAGGTCGGGATGGGTCTTTATTCACTTCAAGTGATCGAACAACAATTGGAGTACTTAATGGATGCACTTTGTCCATATAAAATCATTTTAAGATTCTTTTAGTATAGGCAGATTAATGAACAAAACTGTCGTCTGCTAAATGTTCAATTTGCAGACCCAAACAAAGTTTCGTTTTTCCAAGGTCTTTCATCTCAAATTCTTTCTTTAGAGCCTTTTGGACCTCTTCAAGGGTTCCAATGAGATTTATGTCATCAACATAAATGGCGAGGATAACATATCTTGATTTTGTCTTCTTAATAAAGACGCAAGGACAAATGACATTATTTATATAGCCCTCATTAATCAAGTACTCACTAAGGCGATTATACCACATATGTTCGGATTGTTTCAAACCATATAATAATCTTTGCAATCTAATTGAGAACATTTCCTGAGACTTAAACTTATATGCATCAGGCAATTTGAATCCTTTTGGAATTCTCATATAAATTGCAGTATCAGTGACCCATAAAGGTAAGCTGTAACCACATTCATTAGGTATATTTCAAGATTTTTATGTACAGCTAAACTGATGAGATATCGAAAAGTTATTGCATGAATTACAGGTGAACATATTTCGTCATAGTTGACATTGGGCTATTGAGAGAATCCTTGTGCAACAAAGTGTGCCTTATATCTTACAATTTCATTTCGCTTTCGCACAAAAATCCATTTATAGCCAACTGATTTTACACTATTAAGGGTTTGGACTACAGGTCCAAATACCTCACGCTTAGCAAGTGAATTCAATTCTAATTAAATCTCCTTTTTCCATTTTGGCCAATAATCTCTACGTCGATATTCTTTGACAGATTTACGCTCAAAATCCTCACTCTCTTGCATGAGTTTAAGTGTAACATTGTATACAAAAACATTATCCACTGTGACTTTCAATCGATCTAAATATATTCCATCACCAGTAGAACTCATTGAAAGTTCTTTGTTCACTTGAGTCTCGGGTTCACTAATTTCTTCAGGAACATCAGGATTAATCAGTTCTTAGACTTTTTCATGAGGTTCTTTTATAGTGTCATTTTTATCATTTTTCATGCTTCTTTTCCTAGGATTTTTATCCTTTGAACCTAGTGGTCTACCACGCTTCAGGCGTGTTTGTGATCCAAAAGCTATGACACTAGAAGATGGTCCCTTTGGGACATTAATCCGGATAGACACATTTACCGCAATGATATGTGATTTAATTATTCTTTGCAAATTGGTAAATGCATCTAGCATTTGATTCGCTATATGCTGTAAGTGGATGATCTTATGGACCTCCTGCTCATGCATACAAGTATGTTGATCAAAATGAGATAGTGATGAGACTCTCCAAGTAATTTCTCTTTCGGGTTCCTCCTTTTTCTCTCCCCCTAATTGCGGGAAGCTTGTTTTATCAAATCGGCAATCTGCAAATGTAACAGTAAATACATCTCCTGTCAATGGCTCGAGGTAGCAAATTATGGAGGTTGAATCGAACCCAATATATATCCCCAACCTTCGTTGAGGACCCATTTGGTATGTTGTGGTGGTGCTACGGGCACGTAACCGCATAACCAAATATTTGCAGATGAGCGATATTTGGCTCATGACCAAATACTAATTGTGACAAAGAGTATTTAATATAGTTGGTCGGTCGGAGGCGAATGAGTGCTGCTGCATGTAAGATAGTGTGACCCAAACAGTAATAGGCAACTTTATTTTCATGAGTAATGGTCTTGCTATCAATTGTAGGCTCTTAATAAGTGACTCTGCAAGGCCATTTTGAGAATGAACATAAGCAACTGGAAATTGCACCCATAACGTTATTATTTGTGCTACACATGAGACCATCTGGAGGATGCATCTATTAGGATCATAAAATATCTAAACATCCTACTAGATAGATTAATAGGTCCATATATGTCCCCATATAAACACTTTAAAATTATGAAAGATTCGATGCCGACCTTCAGGATCGATGGTCTGATAATTAATTTGCCTTGATAGCAAGCAACACAAGAAAATTCATTATTGGTAAGGATCTTCAGGCTCTTTAAGGAATGCCTAGTTGAATTTTCAAGGATTTGTCTCATTATTATTGATCAAGGATGACCTATTCGGTCACGCCACAACACAAAAATATTCAAATCAGTAACCACAACACAAAAATATTCAAATCAGTAATCTTCTGGTTTACAATTGAATGCGCTTCAACTACACTAATTTCTGCATAATATAGGTGAGAAGATAAGGTTGAAAATTTTTCTAACATATGTTTGTGGCCTGAGACACATTTAGCTATGCGAAGATATTCAATATTCTTCTCATTTAGTGTCTCGACATATATCCATTTCAGCGGATATCTTTGAAACTTAACAAGTTCCTCGGGGATCTTAAAGAGGAAAGTGCATCTTCTATAACGAGTTTCATCCCCTTGGGTAGAAATATAACAACTCTTCCGGAGCCTTTAATCAATTTTGAATTACCAGATATTGTAGTAACGTTTGCTTTTCTTCTAAGCAAGTATGAAAAGTACTTCTCATCTTTGAAAATGGTGTGAGTTGTTCCACTATGAATTACACAAATATCCTCATGATTGATTAGCGATCCAAATAAAATTTGAGGCATATCCATAATTGTCTTCAAAAGCAAAATGAAGTAAATATTATCATTAACCAAAACCAGTACATACTTTATTTGTTTACAGATATTCGGGTAATTTCAATGTACACATACAAACATAAATAAACAGGAAGACAAGGTTATCTAGATTATAGAAGGGCCATTAGTGGTCATGTTTCCTTCCGGGAAAATAATGAATTTAGCCACATCCAAATACATAGGCTCAACATTATTTTCAGATATAAAATTCACCTCTGCATTATTACCCATCTTATGTAGAGGTTCAGCACTATCCTCAGAGGTAAAATTTGTCTCTGGATTGGAATTGCCCTTTTTCAGGGATGCCTGATAGAGCTGGACCAAACGTCTGGATGATCGACAGGTACGTGACCAGTGACCTATTCCTTCGCATCTATTGCATATATCTTCTGAATTTTTCTTCAGCACAACCTCCTACTTTTCATCCTTCTTTTTATATTGACGGTCATTCCTGGGCACAACACGACCATCATGATTATAATATCTTCTACGACCACAACCACAACTGGGGCTACACCTCATTTCTCGTTGGTTATAATTTGCCTGGTTCACTTCAGGGAGTGATGTAGAACCAATGAGTTGACTTTTATGATTCTTCATCAATAGGTCGTTGTGTTGTTCAGTAACAAGCAGGTGGGAAAGTAAATCAGAATACCTTTGGAAGCCCTTTTCTCGATATTGCTACTACAGGAGCATATTTGCAGGAGGGAACGTAGAATACATTTTCTCGAGTTTATTATGTTCGGTGACCTTTTTTCCACATAGGGTTAACTAGGACACAATTTTATATATAGCCAAATTATATTCAGTTATGACGCGCTTGTGGGAGAATGACCATCTTCAGGTGGTCAAACCTTTCTTTTAAATTATTTCACAGTGCGAGGGGGTCTTTCAAAGGAAGATATTGCATTTTTAGTCCCTCGTCAAGATGATGGCGGAGAAATATCAAGGCCTTGGCACAGTCCTAGCTGGATGCCTGGTTGTCTTCTTTGATATTGTCTGCGAGACCCATTGCAACTAGATGAATTTCGACATCTAGTGCCCATGATGAATAGCCTTTTTCCAATATATCAAAGGCAACAAATTCAAGTTTGGTAATATTAGACATTTTTACGAAAATAAAAATTTTTCCTTGTTACCTGTTTAATGTAGCTTGAAGTGATTAGAACCTCGTGCTGATAACTTGTTATGAAAATGGGTATTAAAGAAATACGGAGAAGGAAAATACCATAAAATATATTAAATGATAAAATTAAAAAGTGCAAGGTTTTATCTTCAATTTCCTTATATTTTTCTATTTTTGGAATATGACTATTTATAGCCTTACAACATGATAACTAAGTGTCTTTCTGTGACACTTGGTGGATAATTACATATACATCATGCACAACTTGACACTTGAATAATTACATATACATCATGCACACCTCTTGGTCACTTGGCAAGAGGTAACATATTCACAATAATAATGACTTTATATTGAAATATTTAATAATGACTTTATATTGAAATATTTTGTTGTTAATTAATGTCTGAAGATGTTATGAATATCATTTTGGTAATTTCTTATTTAGTGGACTCTTACTACAAAAACATATAAAATGTGATCAAATTTAATTAATTTGGAGTTATAGTACATAAACATGGAAAAAGTACGTATAATTCTCATGACGTTTAAGAATAGAATTAAGGTTTTGCTATTATGAATATCATTTAATTTGTTTGATTTTCATTTATGTTTATGTTTAGTTGTGTATACAAATGTTAAAGCAATGGATGAAGGACCTGTTGATGAATATATTTAATGGTTGTTACGTATAATTTTATAATATATCATATCATAATTAAACAACAACAACATACCCAGTGGAATCCCACAAGTGGGGTCTGGGGAGGGTAGAATGTACGCAGACCTTACCACTACCTCATAGAAGTAGAGACGTTGTTTCCTGGGAACCCTCGTCTCAAAAACTCATAAGCAGAATAAACCAGATATGAGAAAAAGTAAAGGAAAGGGATCAAAAAAAGCGACTAATAACCAAAAGCAAATGACAATACATAAATATGATATAATTAACACATAAACAATAGATAATGACAACACATGATATATAAAACACTACTACTCCTCTACCCTACTATACCCTATGACTAGATAACCCCCTAACCCTACCAACCAATTAGCCTACTACTCTAATTCGTGACCTCCACTTCTTTCTGTCTAGGGTTATTTCCTCAGTGAGATCAAGTTCTGTCATATCTTGCTTGATCACCTCCCCCAGTACTTCTTCGGTCTACCTCTACCCCTCCGTGTAACTCCCAAAATCAACCTCTCGCACCTCTTAACAAGGAGAATCGATACTCCTTCTCTGCACATGTCCAAACTATCACAGTCTCACTTCCCTCATCTTATCAGCCACCGGGGCCACCTCTAGCTTCTCCCGAATGGTCTTTTTCCTAACCTTGTCACTCCTGGTGTAACCACACATCCATCTCAACATCCTCATCTCTGCGACATGAATCTTATGAACATGTGCATTTTTAATTGGCCAACACTCCACCCCATACAAAATCCTCAACTCTACGACATGCATCTTCTGGACATGTATATTTTTTATTGGCCAACACTCCACCCCATACAATAAAGATGGTCTAACCACCAATCTGTAAAACTTACCTTTGAGTTTAGGTGGTATCTTCTTATCACACAATACTCCAGAGGCAAGCCTACATTTAGTCCATGTTGTCCCAATATGATGTGTGACATCATCGTCAATATCGCCACTACTCTAGATAATGGACCCCAGATACTTAAAGTTTTCCCTCTTGCGGATAGGTTGAGTGGCAAACCTCACATCAAAGTCTGCTTCATCTCTCTCAACACTGAATTTGTACTTCAAGTATTCAGTTTTGATGTCAGCTCATCCATCACCAAGGCAAACAAGAAAGGGCTCAACACAGATCTTTGAAATTCTACCGTTCTTACCCCAATTTTGGCTCCATTGTACATGTCCTCAATCGCCCTGATATATGCCATTGGGACACATTTCACCTCAAGACACCTCCATAGGACATCCCTTGGGACTTTGTCATATGCCTTCTCGAGATCAATGAACACCATATGAAGGGCCTTCTTTCTTTCCCTATCTTTCTCCACTAACTTCCGAACAAGATGAATTGCTTCAGTAGTCGACCGCCCCGGCATGAATCCAAACTGATTCTCCGAGATAGGCACTACCTTTCGTACCCTCATCTCCACACTCTCTCCCAAACCTTTATAGTGTGGCTTAACAACTTGATACCCGTATAATTGTTACATATCATATTGTATTGTATTGAAAAATATAAGCTCCAACTTACTTATAATTAATTTTTAATTTTTATATTTATAGTGCTTTTAACAAGTTCTATGAAACAATATCATTGCATATTTAAGAGCCAAACAATAATAAATGCATTATATAAACAACAACAAATGAATATGTGTCACATTCATTCATTTTTTTAAAAAATAACCTCATATGAATCACAATGATTCAAATATTAAGAAAGATGCATGTGTCCTCTTAGCTCATATTAAATATTTTTCATAAGTTAAATGAAAAGTATTCTTGTAGTTCTAGAACCGTACCAGATTTGGTCAATCACTTTTGTGTACTTTGACCAAAATCAACAGACAAATTTTGGACATATACAACAATTTTGCAGTCTACGTTCAACTTTAATGCAAAATACAAAATTAATTTTGTCGACACAAATATGCCCGAAACGCAAGTTTATTGCTCAATCTTACATATTAATTTGCCACAAAATTTACTTGATATATGACCACAACAATTATATTATACGCTTAATCAAATGTATAATTGTTTAGAAGAATCATTACAACAACAACAACAACATACACAGTGAAATCTCACAAGTGGAGTCTGGGGAGAGTAGAATGTACGCAGACCTTACCACTACCTAAGTAGAGAGGCTGTTTCCTTATTTCTCCAAATGTTCTTCTAACAAGAATTTTGCTGAATGTCTCTCAAAGTGAGAGTTTTTCCATTATATAGAGAATATACACAATATATATCCCTAAAGATCCGTTTTTCTATCCCTAAAGATTAACTACTTAATCTTGGTAAATTTTCCACTAAAATCTCTCTAAATTTACTATGTTATCCCATCAAATCTGTTATGCTATCTATATGATTACTACAACAAATCTCTATGATTACACTTATTTTCAACATGAATATATACAATCATTCACAATCTAACATCTTCCACATTGAGGGATTTAATAAACTAATTGATCACATACAAAATAATAAATGATTTTCATTGGAAAGTTTTACTATTATCTTTGAGCTTGTAAGATGCATATCCACTATTATCTTTGAGCTTGTAAGATGCATATCCCTTTTTCTCATTAAAATTAGATATCAACAGTTATTTTTTTTTTGTTTTAATTTAAGTGATATAGATAATTTAGAGAGTTAATTAAAATTTTAATATAATTTTTAAATGTTTTAAATTATTAATATTGTGACATAACATGTTTTGTTGAAATATTTTAAATCATTAATTATCATGATTAGTAACATTTTTTAACATCAAAAATAAAATAAATAAATTACAACATCAAGCCGCTCAAACAGCATGTCTATCTGCTACCTGCTTAAGCAACTTTAATTATCACGATTAGTCGCATTTTTTAACGCTAAAAATAAGACTAACAAATTACAACAAAAAAACATAAAAAATTATAAATGTACTCTCAAACTGTTCAAGCAAGCATGTCGACCTGCTGCCTGATTAAGTAACTTTGATTATCATGATTAACATCATTTTATAATATTAAAAATAAGACAAATAAATTACAACGAAAGAACCATAAAAAATTATGAATGCACCCTCAAGTTGCTGATCAAGCAAGCATATCAACGTGCTACTTGAGTTCAAGCAAACTGACTTTTATTATTAACCTTATTAGTAGAATCCTAAAGTTATTACCACATCACCCTTTGTAATTTGAATATTGCAAACCGGTATCTCTCCCAAATTTCTTTTTGATTTTGATCATAGTACTCAAAATCGATTGACTAGGTCTAATATGTATCCCACACATCCATGTGTCGGTTACAGATACAATATCAAAAATAAAGAGTCAGAACAACATAGCTTTTAAGTTCCAATCCAAGGTCAATGATGCCAGTTGTTATTAAACGGGAAGTAAAGCAAACAAATGGTATTACATTGAAATAAACTCCATATTTTTATTTTGTAGAGCGCATATTGTAAGAAACCTAGTAGTGAAACACAATATGGAACACCAGAGAGTATATAGACAAAGATGGCTCAAGTATCAGCATAAGACATCTGAAGTAAATTCAAACATATTTCACACAACTTCGATGATCGATGCTGTAGGTTTAACTTTTTAAAGCCTTCGCGGATATATATATAGAGGTTTTAGTGATGCTTCTTCTCGAAAAGGCCATCCGGACCTGCATTCGGGAAGGGCCAAGAAAATATTTAGTATCAAACAGTTTCTAAACTATACAAAAATCTAAGTCTAACTACAAACTACTCCACACATGGATTTTTCAGCTACAGAAATCAAGTTACTCACTTTAACACTATAATTGACAAACTGGATGAGCGATTGTAACGATAATGAAATGCTTGAAATCATATCAAAACTGAAATTAGAAGAACCCAAGAACAGAGATATTCTTATCGTTGACCCGAAAGAAATGTGTGAAATCATATCAAAACAACAATGAAATGTGTGAAATCCGTACCAGATTTGGTCAATCACTTTTGTGTACTTTGACCAAAATCAACAGACAAATTTTGGACATATACAACAATTTTGCAGTCTAAACTAAAACTAAGGTGAAATCCAAGAAAATGGAGTAATGTTGTATATAGATATCTCTCTCACTCATTTTTCTTATGCCATCTTCAAGGATTTCTCCTCTTGATCGATATTTTTCCTCCTAATACCTTGTAAGTTTTCCACACGTCTCATAATCTAGAGATATAACTCTATTTGTAGATATTTTCATTATTTTTAGCTGAATCCCCACACCTATATTTATATCCCCGAATCTTAAAATACAGATCATGAAATATCCAATCTCTAGGTCCACACCCATATCGGACACCCACAACTGAGTCCGAGCAACTTAGATCATAACTACATCAAATGGAGAAACAAAGCACTCGAAAATCAGGCTCCCCTTTGTCAGGCAAACAAGGAGAAAACCGGATGAAGAGCATGCTACAACATTTCTGAATCAATTTAGAGTGGTTCAGTTAGATAACAGATCAGTATTCAGAATATCTACGTGCTAATAGCTCATGGTCAGATACGATTAACAATGAGGTACACTAAACATGAAATTATTGAGAAGGCAAAGAAAGGGAGAACTTAGGTATCAGAATTACCCCATGGAAACTCCTTGTTACGAATGTGCAGATATGGATAAGGCTGCAAACAGAAAAGTAGAATAGCAAAAATTGTAAATAATGTTATGTAGTCATGGACAAAACATATTCCTAAGAAATAGGCAACTAATGGTACACACGTATATACAAATTCTCAATCCTTCAAGAACAAAATAATCCCCTCATAATGTCTGTTCAATCAACGGTTGAAATACAACTTTGACCAAAAGGACCAGATTATCGTAGTTCTATCTTTATAGTAGCGAGACAGATTCACCACAACTTATGTCTTTGCCAATGGGGCAAACGAAGGCCAACATGTTCTGGTAGTTTGCATTACTCCACAAATGATTGTATTATTAGTTTAAGGGTGTTCCAAATCTCATTACTTCAATAGGACTAGTGAAATATGAAAATCCCTCGGAAATACGAGTTTCTGTTTTCGTTCAAAGTTCTGCATCCAAATTTTAAGACAGAACAGCATATTAACACTTACAGGAGGCTCTTCATGGCGTGGATGACCCTTAGAGAGATTAACGATTGTAAGAATACTGAAGATCCCTCGGAAATACGAGTTTCCGTTTTCGTTCAAAGTTCTGCATCAAATTTTAAGAGAGACAGCATATTAACACTTACAGGAGGCTCTTCATGGTGTGGATGACCCTTAGAGAGATTAACGATTGTAAGAATAGTGCATGCGATTATTCCAACATAAGTAATTTTCTCCCACTTAGTTGCTTCACCTGCCGAAAGAAAATAAAGGGATCATTCTTTATTAACACTTCAATCACATCGGAAATCATTTATATACAGAAGAATCACACAACTACAAGTAGAATTCTTCGTCTTGTGATGGATAGTTGGTAAATAAATATCTATATATCATCCCATGAAGAAACTGATATATAACACAGATTTCATTCAAAAACAACGGTTTTTCAACATGTACATGAAGGCAACTAGCATACTCGAACACAAGTGGAACTGTAAAAGGTAAATCAGATATTGCACACATACATGTACATATATTTGTAGGTATGTAAACACATGTTTATACTCTATCTTGAAAATATTGGATTTAGTTGAACATGTTGATTCTACGAGACTTTAACACTCCTTTTCATGTTGAATGCAATTGAAGCATGGATTGGAAGCCCAAACAAAAATGGACCTGGCTGTGATACAAGGTAAAGCAATGACAGACGTAACTCAACCTCAAAATTAGCTCAATAAGGGAGAATTATCGGTCCATTCCCAATTGATATGAGACTGTAACGTATTCTAACAGATATTATAAAATTAATAGTCAATAACCACCTAAAATTATCATCCTTTTGCAAATTTCATACCTCAGCTATCCATTATTCCATTTACCTACCTAAACTATCTGGTAAGCGACAAGGATAGAGCAGTGACTTCACATAAATTAATCTTTTAGTTGGTTAACTGATTAGTTAACAATCTGTTAAGAATAGTCTTACATAACTAACTTGACTACTAGTTGGCTAGGAGAACTCTCAGGCCTACAGCTATGAATAGACTTGATCGTGCATACAAAGATAACAAGAACTATCAAATCTAAGAGATTTCATTGTACACTCTACTGCTTATTTCTCTTCTCTTCTTTTCTACCGTTCTTACTGTTCTTCTTTCATCCAGATTCTATTGATGGAGATTATCATGAATCATCGAGTCTAAGATTACAACATGGTAGCAGAGACTACCATCAATTGAAGCATCTGGTTGTGTGATTCCATTGGTTCTTGTTCAAATTTCAAGTAATCATTCTTGAATTGAATTTGAGATGATTAGTTCTAATTTATTTCTATGATTTTTGTTTACTTAAGAGCGTTCTGATTCTGATCAATTTCTTGCTTCCGTTAATAATGGAGAGCGGAAGAGTTAATGAAGTTCAACAAGATCTAACTGCTCCAGGAATTCAAAATCTTGGAGGTTCTGGACAAGTCTCAGGAATTGATTACAATCATCCACTGTTTTTGTCACCCTCAGATGAGACATTAGTGGCATTTAGATCATCTCTTTCCAACTAACAGGTATTGAAAATTTCTCAATTTGGTTTCGATCAATGCGAATTGCTTTACTAGGAAGAAATAAGCTTGGTCTTGTTGAAAATTTAAGCAAAGGGTCAATGTTGTGGTTCTTTCTTGGTCAATGAATTTAGTTACTAAGAACTTGTTGCCTGTTAGGTGGAATAATGTATGCATCCGTGGCTCAGGTGGTGCGGCAAGATCTAATTGAAAAGTTAAAGGTTGATGGTTCAAGAACCTACAACCTGCATAAAGAAATAGCCACACTCACTAAGGGAACTTCATCTGTGTCAGTATATTTTTCAAGGTTAAAGAATCTGCGGGAAGAGTTTGAAGCCTTGCTTCCAGCTCCAGGATGTGATAGTGGAAAACCAAAGAGTTTTGTGCTACATCTTCAGAACCTGAAGTTGTTCCGATTTCTAATGGGGTTGAATGAGTCATATGGACAGGCTAGAGGGCAAATTCTGATGATGAATCCACTATCATCTGTCAATTAGGCCTGCGCCTTAGTAGTTAGTGATGAGGGACGAAAATCAGTGGCATCTGCAGCTGGAGTTCTTGGTGCTAATCCAAGTTCTGGAGAGAATAATTTTGAGATAGCCATGTAGTCCAGATATAACGATAACAGCAATGCTGCTCAAAGATTCAAGAAAAACTATAATGTGCTTTGTGATTTCTGTAAATGCACAGGACATGTCAGAGAAAATTGCTACAAGCTGATAGGATATCCGACAGATTCTAAATCCAAGAAGAAAGGCATGTCAAATGGAGTTGTTAGACATGATACAGCGTATAATGTGGTTGGTGATTCAAGACTTGCTGAGCTTAACAGAACTGAATGATATGGTTCAGATACAAATGATAAGTTGAGGGATGTTTTTAAATCTATCAATAGTTTAGGGATAAAACTAATAATTCGTGTCAAGTTCAAGGTGTTTTTAGTACTTCCCTCAATTGATATATGCTCTACTTAGCTTGTTCAAGCTCATTTCATAGTAAATATTTGGATAGGATGATGTCGGATTTTGTGATATAGTAGGTTAGTAGAGGTAACGACTGTATTGTTATTGTCCGTCATTTATTTTGTTACTATTATTGTCTTTACAAATTTTCATTTGCAGTCCATCCCAGTCGTTGGTTCATATCTAGTATTTTCAGCTATTGGGATGATATTTTTGAGATGAGCATCTTGCGAAATCAGCCTCTCTTGTATTGATTTAATATACCCCTCAACTTTGCCATTAAAGCTAATATACCCCTAATTATATTGTCAGAGGAATGGCTCACATAAATCCTTTTCTAAGAGGTGAAAAATTAATTTAAAATTTATTTTGTTAAATAAGAAAATTATCAGGGTATATTTGATCTTTCTCACAGTATTTCCTTTTACTTCTTCAATTCAACAACTAATTTAAATTTAATTTTTATTTTATTGATCAAACTTATTGCATTAATTAATTTTCTTCTAAACTTATCATGGATACCCAACTTCTTTTTACAACGAAAAAATAAATTACAACATAGCCACAAAAGATCAATTTTAATTTTTTTTCTTTTTCCATTTACGTTTCTTTCTTTTTGTTTCATATGTTTTTACGCTAAAGAATGAAAAGAAAAAAAAATAAAATAACAATAAGAAACTCAAATAAAAATAAAAAAAATAATCCTACATGATTTTTCTTTTTTAAAAAAAGTAAAAAAATTAAAATTGAATTTTTTAAACTTCCCTTACATGAAAGTTCATTATGTGACACTTTTATAACAGTAAAATATATCAGATCTTTCTCCAACATATTTATCACACGAAGGAAAATACAATCTGATTTAAAATAATTTTTACGAAAAAAAAGAGGGAGATTGATGATGAACTTACGGGCCTCGTCATGGTGGGCGGAAGCAGAGAAATTCCTTTTGAATGCACCGCCGCGGAGGGCGGAGTGAATTCTGGATTTGATCAGAGCAGACGCCATTTCCGGTGAATTCTACACTCTTCCAGCTGACCATCACACTCACTAAAAAAGATTTATTATATCGAAAAAGGACAAAAATGTTCTAGACTCTTCCTACTATTTTGAAATGTTTGATTAAAAAAAAAAAAGTAATTTATCAAACATCAAGAGTCAAGCTTATTGATAACTAAATTAAATTATGTGATATGAATTAAATTAACATAAAATTAAAATTTTGATTCGCACTAAATCTTTATATGTGCAACATAAATTCAAAATAAAATAATATATATTATTTAAAAATAATATAAAATGCATTAGAGGGCGCGACAATAAATTCTTATTTGTACATATATTGAAATAGGGAATATATTATATAAAAAATATGTAAAAGAAAGTATAAATCAAATATTTTAAAAAACATATAAAAACTTCAACTTACTCTAGAAATTTCATGTGTGTTGTGTTAAATTGGGAAAGAAATTAAATAGTAATATATTAAAAATTATAATAATTAATAACTTATAATATATATAAAAATATATAAAAAATTTGACACTATTATAAATCATAATAATTAATAACTTAAAATTAATTAATTGTGTTCAGCGAATTTAAATCATAATTAAAAATATTTTGATGCATAAACTTTTATTATAAATAATAATAGAACAAAAATTAAAAATCACAAATTTAAATACCACCTCAAAATAGGGAAATCTGTGAAAAATACTTGTAAAAAACAACCATTACTGGGAGAGAAAGAGTACCAAAGAAGGATTTGGAATGACAGAATTTTTTTATTTTTTATTTTTTTGATAAAGGAATTCCAAGAATTAGAAAAAAAAAGTTTATTAATCAAATAACAAAAAGATCCTGACCAAACTACATAAGCTTACAGAAACTTGACTTATGAATTAATCGAACAACTTATATTTTTAAGATGAGGGTGTTGAGAAAATAGTTTTTTGTTTATAAGCTAGTAGCAAAATTTACGTATATTTTACCCTTTTAAACCTCAACTTATGATATTCGACTGAAAATTTTGTTGTTTTTTATAAGCTTAGACAAACGCCGTTTACGAGTTTCGGCTGAGGTCATTGGCCTCCCATACTTTTTAGTGATTTACCAATTATTTTCATATTCCACATATAGTCTGACAAGTGAAGCTACATCCTCATAAGCTTCAGAAAACTCATTTTCCTCCATTCCTTCACCAAAATACCAATTAAGAAAGGCTTTCTATGGGCTCTTTCGATCAATTTGTGATTTGAGATTCAAAAACTTGAATTTCTTGGCTCTCAAACTACGATCATAAATTATAGGTCATCGAGGGAATGATGAATCATAACCTCCTTTAGTAGGATAGCCCAACACTTCGAACAATTTTCATTGTCTTGGAAACCATGGACCCTTCTATGGGTCGTCAATCCATTTACGGGTTGTACAGAGGTTTTGTACAAGGGCCTTCAGAAAGTTAAATTACACCAAGTGTAGGAGGGATCTACGAGCCCACATATATGGCTTGTAAAATCACCCTGCCATTTTCATATATAGTATACATCTTTATATTTTTAATTTTCTTTGTGAAAATATTGACCATGCTATGGTCAAATATGTTAGCTGTAGCATTAAATTAATGTTAGCCAGATGGAACACAATAATTTTAGTCTTAGTCTTATATCTAAGACAAGCATTCACAAAAATCATATAAAAATTAAATTTGAAATTCAATTACTAATTATTATTTTCAACGAACTCATAATATTCAAATCTTAAATCTATCTTTTCATCACGGGATATTCACATCATCTCATGAACCAAATAAAAAAGTTAGGTAGCTATCCCTTATCAATTCAATAGGTTGAAGCATGGTGGAAACCATAGCATAGCAACCTAATAAAATAAATTAATGAATATATCTGCTTCTTCAATATTCTTTGAAATGGCTGTCTGTGGTTCAATCTACATCAAAGGGCATCTTCCGAAGAGGTTGTTACTTCCCTTTTGGCACCTTTTTAGACAATGTTTTAAATATTTTCTAATTTTGTCATGTTGATTTTTTGGTCGAATATATCTTGTCTGATTTGTTGAGGGAAAGATGTTGTAGTTGTTAAAAGACTTGTATATTAAACTGAAATAAATAGCTTGCCTATAATTAACTAGTGATTTTTCCACTTACTTTACTAGTAAATGTTTTAGATTTTTTACTATATTATTTATACAAAATACTAATATTCTTGTGCTCCAAACTTTCTATTATTTTACAATCATTACTAGGTCTTATTTCTCATAAAACATAAGTAATATTATCCTAAATTCCCTAATCGACAACACTAATTTATTTCATTGTAATTTCCACAATACATGTGCTTTCAAGCGTCTGATACATAAATAAGTTAATCATTTAAAATATGTTATCTAATTTAATTTTAATATGTTGATGTAAATTATATAAGAAGTCAATCTAAAATATAAGTTTGATAGATTTTTCAAAACTTTTAATATTCTTACTGCTCAACTCATTATGCTTTGAGATATATAGTGAGATCAAATTGAGTTGGTAAAGGTGATAAATTAAATTACCTACTCACAAATTACACTATATTGAATAATATAATTTTTTAGCGTTTTAATCCCTAATTTTCTTTGACTTTCAATTGACATGATAGCACAAAATAAGAAGTTACTTATAAAGTATGTTAATGACCAAACTTCAAAAATCTGCCCAACTTAAGGGTGTGTTTGGTATAAAGAATTTTTAAAAAAAAAAATTGTATTTATTTAATTTTTTGTGCCCGACGAGACTAACAAGGGGTTAATACAGGAATATTCACCTGTTGTCCATTGACTACTCCTTTCGGCTTGATCTTAGGCCCTGACTCACCCTCCGTGGACGAAGGAACCCGTAGGTTTTCCGGGCATTAAATGCTCACCAATGTTGATATGTGAACAAATAATACTTATGTATAATCTAGACAAATTAATACTAGGAATAGGAGTAGAGGCTTGGGATCGTGAGAATAAAAGTTAGGAGGTTAGAGATGAAAATGATGCGTATTGAAGGATGGAAAGGCCACAATGTTTATATAGTTAAGTCAACGTTAAAACTTCATCTACATTATTACAATTAAACTAAGGATGGTACTGATTCATAATATCATTTTTAGAATTAGTCCTCTTGATATTATGGTTCATTACAAGGACATATGTACTTGTCTTCAAGATGAATCATAAAAAATGTCAAGAAATGATCTATAATACAATTCCCATCAAAATTTGGGCAAAAAGGTTACACCCTCATTTATAAATTTTGAATTCACCGCCTCTTTTGCTCTTTGAGTTCTAGATAAATTATTTAAATAAATTACCTAAAACATGACATACAAGATTTGAGTTACAATTATTTAATTTTATCGAACTCATAACTTCAAGAATCTAGAAGCATTTCTTGATGTTTGACTAAACTTTTAATTGCTTAGGCAATACACATAGTAAGATCACATATATATTAGCAAAAATAAGAATAATCAACACATAGAATTAATTATCAGCAAAAAATTTCTTCAGTACTCCTCTAATTGGCTCTTGTTCAAGAATTATTAGTCAACATAGAGCCTCTAAATAAGAAGGCAAAAAAATAAAATAAGGAAAAGAAAGAAATTAAAAAAAAACAGAAATTAATAAAAAAAATTGCCTGGCTCCATTCTGTTTGCCTCTTTCCAAACTTAATATCAAGTTATGTTATCCTTCACTTGTTGATCACCAAAAGAGAATGTAGCTAAAAAGAGAAGAAAATTTTCCTATATATTCTTGTTTGCAATCCATGGATTCGAAGTTTGCTTACTGGCTTCATATAATTCAGAAAAAACTCGTTTTCTCTAAACTTCTTCTTCTTCATATCTCTAACTAGCTAGGTGTACAGAGAATATCGACAAATTACATCAAACCGATTATATTTGTCTAGCAAACTCCCCGCTAACCATTTTTTAAGGTATTATTTCTAACAAAATATCTCAAGATTTTGGAGAAGATGGATGAAGAAATGACTTAAAAAAGAAGTTCCAAATGTGAAGGATTTTGAAGGTGGGAAGAAGAAGAAAAAAAAAAATAGGAATTTGTGTATAGGGAGTTTGTTTCTTTACGTTTATTATTTCGGCTACGAGTTGGCCACATTTTTATAAATGCACATATGTAATACGTAAAAATATATTTTTTTTATTTGACTTTGGCTAATATTTATATCGTTTAATTTTGGATGTATACAAATAATCATATAAAATTGAATAAATAGACATTTGTCATATACATATGGCATAAACAACAACAACAATATACTCAGTGGAATCTCACAACTAAAGTCTGATGAGAGTAAAATGTACATAGACCTTATCACTACCTCATAGAGAAAGAGAGATTATTTTCGGAAGACCCTCATCTCAAAATGTGTCATATATGGCATAGTATATGTGAAATGCCACATATACAATGTGAATTGTCACATAGATAGAATGTCGTATAGGATGTGTATGTCTACTTGTTCCATTTAATACTCTCTCCATTTAAAAAAGAACTAGTTTGTTTCAATTTTTTACATGGTATATTTATGACAAAAAGATTAAAGAACATTTAATTTGTACATTTGACATCATTTTAGTTTAAGACTGTAAGATTGAAAAAAATTATTTATTATCTTAAACTCTATAGCAAATCAAATCAGATTATTAGACGAAAATACAAGTTTAAATGTTTAAACTCAAAATAAAAAAATATAAATATTAATTCAAACTAAATTAAATAACGCGTTTATGTATAATATCCTTACAAAAACAAAATCAATATGTTGCACATTATTTTTATTAAATTAAAAGAACGCACTGGGAAGGAGTAAGGAGACACGGCGAGTGCACGTTTGAAAGATTTGTAAATGACACAAAACCCAACGAAAGGTGCTTTGAAAAGCTTTTTTTTTTTTTTTTTTTAAAAAAAGGTAATTTATTTTCACATTTGATGTTTAATATTTTTAGGAAGGTTTGACTAATTTAAAATTTGTTCACATTAGATCTATTAAAATTAAAAAAAAATAGCATGTCATAATAGGAATAATTTTTTTATATCATTATGACTCAAACTCAAAATCTCTAGTTAATTAAATTTACTTATTTTTTACTAGAATTAACTTTTTAAAGCCACGTGGATTTTTTCTAGTGGGTCGAGTCTAGTTTGTTTTAAAAATATGGGTGAATTATTTTTTATGAAGACGTGGTTATTTTAATTAAAAAATAAGCCAAATAATTTTTGGTTCGATAAATAGGAGTCCGTTAGCAAAAAAAAAATCTATTTCAAGTAAAATATTATCAACTCTAAATCACAAAATTGAAATAATAAAATGTAATTCTCGTGGTTTAATTCGAGCATTACAACCCACGTATAACAAAATTAATGCTTTGCTAATTCCTATAAAATATGATATGAATAAATATGTTTTAAAAGAATGTTATTTAAAAGGTACATGTTGTTTGTTAATGCATTTAATAAATTTAGTACAATTAAGAATATGAATAAAATTTCTTATTGAGAAATATATATAGTCACAAAACATAGTTAGGTTAATGAAAAAATGAAAAACAAAAAGTGGTGAAGAGAATTATGTAACGGTTCGAGTATGAGACAGTGTCAAAATTTTTATTAAAAAATTATTAAAAATTAAAATAAAATAAATTCAAAAGATATAAATATATATGGATGGATTTATTTTTATTTTTTGTTTTTTATTATATTTTATTTTTTGGCTGGTGAAAGGCCATTTTCAACATGACCTTTATAGTGTCCATTTTCAAGTAAAAGACATAATGAGTAAAGGTTGCTTTGGATCATGGACTCATTCAATACATCAATCATCATAATTTCCCAATTGTTGCAACATTGTGGAATAATGTTTGTGACGTACAAATTGATCTGAATTCAATAATTTTAATTTTAAATATATATAATTTTATTAAAGAAATATAAATAATAGTTTTAAATTAAACAAAATAATAGTTATGATAGAAATCTAAAGTTGAATTGGTAACTTATAAGTTCTAATATATTTTTATGCTAGAACAAAAAATGTTGTGTACAATGACAAAATCAACATTTTCGTTAAGGGTGTTCATACTTTTAAAACATGGGTGAGTGATAATTGTATCAAGGATATTCAACAATTGATATATATCAAATATCTATATTTAACCTATATATTTAAAAAAAATTGATAAAAAATATTTATTTGATCACCCTTAGAAGAATATAATTTCGTCGGTGATCATATATTATCTCCATGAAAATTATCCCTCTCTTTTTTTCAACCCAAAAAGCAAAAGGGAATATTTAGGTAATGAATTGAATATGGACGTTTGTTCCTTTCTTGTCCTCTTTATGTCTCTCTATTTTTTTCTCTTTTTGTTGGATTTTCATTGTACTATTACCTCGGGAATCTAATGATTTAAACCTAACCATGAATAAGAAAATTATTTTTTAAAAAAAGTCAAAAATATTCTTTATCATATGAAAAACAAAAAAATGAATCATAAATATTCTCCCTTTATTTCAATTTTAGATCTAATAATACTTTTAATGTTTCTTCTTGACTCAAGAAACACCCCTAAAATTAATATCCTAAATTTGATAGTTATTAGGGAAGGGGTGTATTTAAAATATAGGTGAGTTAATTTATTAAATTAAACAAGATATGAGGCAAATCGTAATATGTCTCATGACAAATCATAATATAAATTATGTGCTATTTTATACTGAGATATTTTTAAGTAAGAAAAATATATTATGGGTTATTTTTAACTCAAAGATAGAAGAAAGATATTTAGGAATGAGAGAAGCGAGACTGCAATGGTTTGGACATGTGCAGAGAAGAATCGACGTTCCTATTAGAAGGTGCGACAGGTTGGATTTAGGAGTTACACAGAAGGATAGAAGTAGATCGGAAAAGTATTATGAAGAGGTGATTAGACAAGATATGATGCAACTTTATATCACTAAGGACATGACCTCTGATAGGAAGGTGTGGGGGTTGTGTATTAGGGGTAATAGGTTAATAGACTAGTAGGGGTAGAGGTAGATCGAAAAAGTATTACGAGAGGCAGTTAAACAGGATATAGCGCAACTTCATATCACCGAGGACATGTCCTTAGATAAAAAGGAGTAGAGATCACATATTAAGGTAGTAGATTAATAAACTAGTAGGGATAGGGTGAGGTCTGGCCTTGTGTTATAGCAGGTTAGTAGGATTAGTCGTGTGTTGTTATTGTCCGTCTATTATTTTGTTACTTTTATTGTATTTATATATTATCTTTTGCTTAATTCCCATGTTAGTCAGTTTCTTTTCATATATAGTATCTTCTGCATTTGAGGCTGAAATTTTTGGGACAAGGGTCTCTCGAAAACACTCTCTATCACTATGAGGTAGTGATAAGGTCCGTATACATTTTACCCTCCTCAAACCCCACTTATAAGATTTGACTCGGTATATTATTGTTTGTTTTGGTATGATAAAGAATATTTCTATCCATTTTTATAAAAAAATTTCTATTTGTATTAGAATAGAAATTTGTTAGATTTTCTTTCACGTAGAGTAAGCGTGATCTTATCATATATACATATTGATTCTCTTTTTTAAATGTATATATAGGAGTCATATCACTAGATAGCACAATCTTTTTATATGTCTACATTAGTTATTTTTATAAAAACATATATATTTAAAAGTAATAAATTCAATTAAATTGAGAATATGGTCTTAAATCTAGCTCTACAAACATTACTTTTTTATTTTGTAGTTTTCTATATTCATATTGAGGTAACATTCTAAATCAATAATTATTTTTATTTTCAAGTGCTAGAATCTCATATATCTAATTAATTAAAAATGAAAAAATTTAATCATCCTACTGTAATTCATGTTGCTACTAACATTATTTGCTTGGTTTTGTTGTATTATTTTTAAAAAAGGCACTTCATAACAAAAAGAAAACTTTAAAATGTTGATCATGACTTGTATGACATATTTTTCCTCGGTTGCAAATTTAAAATTTCATAATATGTGTATGCATGGAAGATATTCATAAATTTGTAACATGTGATGTGTACAGTCAATTACTAAATAATTTAAATTTAATGGATTTGATCGTTATATTTATCACTAGACATGTTATACTTTTGAAACTATAAATTCTTAACCAATTAAATATTTAATAAAATTTATTAATATTTTGCGCACACACCTATAATTATGTGTTAAAAATATTGAGTTCAGTTGAATTCATGGGATTAAAGACGAATCTTAACTTATATGATACTAGTTCATATGAGCCCAACTTTGTGTAAATCATGTATTAGTATCATGAAATTCACGAAATACTTATAAATATTTTTTGTAAAATATTTTGTTATTATTATATATTAATTTAAAATTTTCATAAAATTATTTTGACTACATCCACCTAAAATGTCGGTTACTAATATTATAATGTGACAAAACTTTGGTTTTTGTTTAATTATCATGTTACTTTTAAAGTCTACTATGGTTAGAAATTTTAAATTTTTTTATAGATAAATGTGACAGCCATCTTATTTGACAATGAAAGCATAGACTTTGGTTGTTGGGATGGGGGTTCGGAGTGGGGGTCGGGGATATGTTTCCTTCAATTATTTCCAAACATCCAAAGAAAACATCATCAAATGTTCCTTTGAAATAAGCCTCCCACAATGAATAATCCCTTTTTCTAGAAACTCACCACTATCTTTAATTTGTAAAACCAAATAAAAGGGAAATAAATTCTACATATATATACAAATTAAAAGAAAAGAAGGAAAGCACAGTAAGTACTTGGTATCAAGGAAAAATTTCATGAAAAATATTTATTGGAAAAAAATGAGTTTTTTATTTATTTTCTAATATTTGAAAAGTGAATAAAAGAATTATTATCTAAAATCATTTGTATATAATTTAACAAAATACTGTATAAATAAGATGGGGTGGGAATTGGTGGTTTGGGTGCAACGGAGTTTGGAATGTTCAAAGGAGGGGGAGGGGGTTGCTGGTTAGGAAGAGACAACAAAATTTACAATGCCCATTTTATGACTTGTTTTCTCTACGTACGCTTCGATTAAAGAAGTCACTTTTCTCATTTTAAGGAGCTTGTTTTCATAAAAAATTATTTTTCAAAATATTTTGACCAGTCAAACTGAAAATTGAAATTTTTCTGTGAAAAATATTTTATTGATAAATAAGTGAATTTCGTATTTATTTTTGTAATATCCATAAAATTATCGAAACGTCCCTAAAACGTATTGTGCGCATAACGCATCTTCCAAAGCTTCGATGGGAAATTCAAGACCGGATTTGCGATCAGCGCGGAAAATCGAGCGGGAAAAGGGTCTCGACCCAATTTAAGAGCAACCGAGTCGAAAAATAATTTTTCCTAATTAATGTAAAAACAGTGTCGATCGGTGCCCCTGGCGTGACA
>DF360517.1:0-12549 GCA_000787875.1 Solanum virginianum
CACTTTTAAAAATTGGCGCTAATTTGAAAAGCCATAT
Organism: Solanum virginianum; assembly: GCA_000787875.1. NCBI lineage: Eukaryota > Viridiplantae > Streptophyta > Magnoliopsida > Solanales > Solanaceae > Solanum > Solanum virginianum. The sequence goes on from DF360517.1 coordinate 38, forward strand.
CACGTTTCATTTGCGTAGTACTAGTACTGTAAGATGTGGGGTGTTACAGGGAGTATATGTGCATTTTCTGGCAATTTAAGCTTTTAGATGAGATGTCCACACAATCAATATTTTGGTTATCTTGAGTTTGGACTTTTGCTGCACATGCAGTATTGTTTAGTATAAGAGCTTTCCCACTAGTCTTTGATACTTCTACAACATTATCCATCCCTATTTACTTTGGAGTTGTTTCTTGAGTTACCGATGATTGTTTCTGTTGAACAAACATTCATATTATGTTATTGTTGAAAGTAAAGAAAATCGCAAAGAATATTGTGTATAATATTCTTTCAGATTATTACATAATAATTAGGAATCCAAGAATTGAGAAAACGAAACTTATGTTATGTACCCCAAAGCTCCTATATGAGGAGCCTTGTTATTAGTACTATGTAGTTGATTCTCAAATTCTACATGAGTTTCTCTTTCCTCGTCGCCAAGCATCTTTGATTCATTTGATAGATGAGGGTTTCTGTATTATTCATTTTCCTTTTGCAGGTTGGGCAAGAATTAGTGCCATTGCTGCGAGATTATAATATGCGGCCTCAGGTGAGCTTTTTCTCATTCCACCTTCTAACAGATAAGATGTAAATACTTCATATTTACAGATAAATAGGAATGGTACAGCATAGGCTAGCATGATTCCTGCGCAAGGATGATATGTACTGAAGAATGATCAATAAATAGTCACATTTGTCAGTCTTTCCTTGTGGTTTCCGTCACTTAAGATGTCGTCGCAAATATTCATTTTTAATTTATCTTTTGTGGTTGAATTTGGGAAAAGAAAACTAATGGAAAAGCTTGTATTTTGAAGGAGGTACAACATCCTTTGATTGGGCAACAAGACTTAAAATTGTAAATGCTTCTCTCTGCTGGAGAATATAATGTATAGTCCTGCTACAACATTCATCGTGACTATTCTTTAAAACAGGAAACTGTTTTTTTCCCCCAATTAACTAACAATGAAAGCTAGTGCAAACTTTAAATTACAAAATGTACCAATATGAAAAATTAACGAGGCAGTGGAGGGGACCAGCATGTTAATATTTTTGTTTGCTTGTTTAATAAATTAGCACAACTTCTAATCACTTTAATTTAAAGTGAAAGAAGTACCCTTCCCTCATAGGGTAAGGGATTTGAAAATGCATTTGTTTAATGCACTGACCAAATTGTGATTTGTCAAGTTGTCATACATGTCCATTTTCGTGGTAAGGGAGGTTTAATATAGCTATCTTCTTTTGGTGGACTGAGGTAGAAGTCAGTGTATACTAATTTTTCTTTGTTATCATGTCACATGCACTCGATAAGATGTGTAGTTTACTACTACCTTCAATTGTACCAATTTAATTATTGCCTACATACACTAGCTATGACGGGGAACATTGAAGTAACTAATAAAGTTGCTGCCATGTGACCAGGAGGTCAAGGGTTTAAGCCTTGGAAATAGCCTTTAGTAGAAATGCAAGGTAAGGATGCATATAATAGACCCTTGTGGTCGGACCCTTCCCCGAACCTTTCGCATAGCGGGAGTTTTAGTGCACTGGGCTTGCCCCTCTCACTAGCTATGACAGGAAAACATCACCTTATGTTTTCTCACTATTGCAGGCTTTATCTTCCTATGTGTTTATAGCTGCAAATATCATCCTTCACTCAACTGAAGAGTACAAGTCCAGACATCTGAGTGAATTGCTGCCTTGTATAATTCCTTTGCTGACGTCACACCATCATACTCTACGTGGTTTCACCCAGGTTAGTTCCTTTGTGTTATGCACTTCGTGTCGTCGGAACAAATTAATTGGTGCTGTGATTTTAAGTGGGGATGTTATGTTTTTCCTTTGTAGTTACTAGTGCATCAGGTTCTTCAAAAGTTGTTGCCATCAGATTCTAGTTTCTATGTAACCATGACTTTAGAGGAAAAGAGCTTTCAAGATTTGAGATTGTACTTGCAAGATAACCCTGACTGTGCGCGGTAAGTTGTGTTGTATGGTCTTGTCTAAGATAAAAATTCTTATTTTCTTTTGTTTAAGATTCTAGTTTCTTTTTTTTCCATTTCTACTTTTTTCTTATTTTCCTTTGTTTCTTTATTCTCTCATCTTCTTCATTTAAACTGACATCTTCTCCAACCCAGTTCCACCAACCTCCATCTCCAACAAATTCTTCTCATGCTTTTTCAAAAAAAAAAAAAAAGAATGTATCATTTTCATAACTGGGAATCACCATGATCTCTGATAGACCACACATCAGAGGTGATTTTTTTTGTAGTTTTCGAGTGAGACAGAGGGATTTGGGGTTCTTGTGGTTCTCTGTTTGCATAAGTACAAAGATGTCTAAAATTAAGCGATGAATATCATCTTGCACCAATTCTCCCTTGATTAATTGATTTTGCGATGAATATGTGAAATAATTTTGGGATCTAAATCACGTTCAAGAGCTTCATTTTATGGAGCAAAATGATCATATGTTTGCTGAGCAGCTGATGGCTTCTTTAAGAGCTTGAAGTGCAATGGCTTTGAGTGGGAATCTAAAAAGGGTGAAAAGGACTGAGTTGGACTTGATATGAGGAGTTGTAGTTGCTGATATTTAATGTATTCAAGATGGATTTCTTACCACTGTTGTTTCTTGGCTATTTAGTTGAGGATGTTAACTTTTCTATTTTACGCTGAGATTCTTGTTTTAGTTGTCAGAATATTCTTCTTTACTAGTAAGAAGATGGTATATTAGTTAGGAAGAAGAAAAGAAAAGTAGAAATATATATAATCAATAAAAGAGATGTTGTAAAAATTGAAAATGGAAAGTAAAATAGTATTAAAAAATAAAAATTATGTGGCAAAAAAATTATTGGCCCATTACACACACTGCTTATGTTAAAACTGGTATTGGTCACAAAAGGTGGTATTTCTACCATTTCGGACAATTACTTGGGGTTCATAGGCCCTTTCCAAAGTCTTGAAGTGTTCTTCTAGTAAAACCGGACAAGCAGGGGTGGTGGGAGGCGAGAATATGTATTGGAAGGAAAGAAATCAAAGGATTTCTAAAGTTGAAGAGTTTACAATACAGAAGATTAAGTGGAAGTTATTACTTCTATAGGCTTATGGTGTAAAGAGCAGAATATAAAGCAGGAAATCCAATTAGTGGATTTATAGGTTCTTTGTGAGTATTCTATGATAATTTTTAAGTGCAATGCTTTTTGAAGGTCTCCAGAATAACCTTTAATGCTACCAGTTCTAAAGGAGAAAAAAAAAAAAGTGTGTATTAACCCAAAATAAAAAGATGTAATTAGTCAACCTTAAAAAGTGCATGTAGACTTAATAATTACAAACAAGTACAACTTATAGAAATCAAACCAAGGAGGACTAATTGAACTCGTACATGGAGTTTTCACGTTGAAGAATCCTAAAGAGGTTAGGTTCAACTGAAGAGGTTCAAGGGTTCTTCCCCAAACTCACGAAGAGTATTCTTCAATTATCAAAAACTAGCTTCCCTAAACCCGAATAACAACTATTGATCTAAGATTACGTAAGACATAAGTTATTATCCAAATTGCCCTTAAGCTACACCTCTAATTAAAAAGCTAAATGGACTAGTTGGGCACCATCCTCCTTGGGACAGCCCACTTGCTTCTTTGTGCTTGTTTACTCTCTTAAGTCTCGGTCTCCTGTTTTATAAATTTTCATAAGCATATTAAGAATTCTTTGGTCTTCTCTTATCAAAGGATCTTGTGGTCTTCCTTCCAAAATCTTCTAAAGGACAAATCTTGATGTTAAGATGGAAATCTCCAATATCATGAATGCCTCTCATGCCTACATCAAGTTATAATATAATTATGATCAATGGCATTAGCCAGTGTGCAGAAAATGTAGTTGTCTATATAATGTGCATGTACTGGAACTAATCATTTATTTCTTTCTGCCACAGGTTAAGAGCATCAATGGAAGGTTACCTTGATGCTTTTGATCCAAAGAACTCGGTCATGCCAGTTGGAATTTTCAGTACTCGAGTTGAGGTGAGGAATATTGCAGATTGGACAAGGCTTAGAGTATTCTGCCTCTGCCTAATAGCTTGATGTGAACTAATATGTTTATGCTAGGAAAGTGTCCCTTTGATTGCCCTGCCTAACTTCTTAATGTCATATGTATTTTCCCCTTACAGTTTCAGAAGCACTGGAACTTTAATTTGTTCATCCTTGTGGTACAACGGCTAATATGAGCATAAAATTGGCTTAGTTCAAAGCTTGATCATAACATAGGGTCTGGGGAGGGTACAATCTACACAGATTTTACCACTACCTCATAGAGATAGAGAGACTGTTTGCGAAAGACCCTCAGCTCAAATGTATCCGCCTCAAGTAAAAGAAGAAAACAATAGATATAAAATAATGGATAAAACAAAGAGAATGCCAATTCTACGAGAAAAAAATAAAGTAGCAAAATAATCGAAGAGCAATAACAAAACCAACCATAATAGCACGACTAATCCTATAATGCACCTAAAACTGTCAAAAAGCAAGACAACATTCTAACTGGTACTAACATTCTACCCTAATACGTGACCTTCACTCCTTTCTATCTAAGATCATGTTCTTGCTGATAGAGATTTTCAAATGGAACGTTTAAATCAGATGATGTACTTTGTAGACCATTATATCACAATATCAACTCCCAAGGGTGTGTTCGATATGGAAAATGACTTCCCTTGGAAAAACAAGTCCCACAAGTGGAATTCCACGTTAATTGTGTCCTCCCACAAGCATCTTTCTTGCATTGCAATTTTACATCACGAATTTGGGCCATCTTCCTTAGTCTCACAGAGACATATTGGTTCATGCCTAAGCGTACTACAGACTTGTTGAGTTGTTGTTGGATAAGAAGAGGGGGGAGCAAGAGCCAGAAGGCATGGTGGAGGATAATTCCACATTGCATTTGGTGGACAGTCTGGGAAAGAAAGAAACAACAGAAACTTTGAAGATAGGTCCAATTCCATTTAGAAGGTTAAATGGAATTGTATTGTATCTTTTTATTTTTGGTGTAAAGAAAAAGGCTTAGAGGAAGCAGAACAGATTGTAGAATTATTAGGATCATTGTAAGTACTTCTTTTCTCTTCTTTGTTCCCCTCTGTTTTTTTTAAGGTCACCCGCATATCCTTGATTACCATTTTCAAAAAAAATAAAATTGTGTCCTCTCCTAAACTCACCTCATCTTCACCCCCACCCCTGTAGCTCCCATCCCCACCACCCCACCCTTACACCCACCTCCTATAGTTTTTGTGTATGTTATATACAAATAATTTTAAGGATAACATGTTTACCTACAATAAAATACTAATACAAGAAAGTAAATAAGAAACCCACTTATTTTTCTGGAAAACATCTTCTTTTCATAATAAACACACCCTAAATACAAATGTTTCACACTTGGCTGAGAGAAAGTAATTATGCCAAGTCAGATATAGTGACCATATTTGCCAGTTTTGTCTTTGCCCACGTACTATTTATAATTTCTGAAAACATAATGTCCTTTTCTCACTGGTGATATATGTAGGAACTTGAATTTGAATGTGTACCAGCAACCCTCATGGATCGAGTGATTAATTTTCTAAATGTAAGTGCTTGCTTTCACTATTTCGTTGTATTTCGTGGTTTTGTTGCTCACTTCCCTATATTTCCAGGAGACTAGAGAGGATCTCAGATGTGCAATGGCCAAAGATGCAGCAGCTATCAAGAATGAGAGTTTGCTTGTTGACAATGATGGAAAGTGCAAGGAGACATCTGGAAATCTTACTGAAAGGCAAACATCTGCTGTGGATATATCACTAGATTTCCAAAGGAAGATTACTGTTTCCAAACATGAAATGCAAAGTTTTGCTTCTACCGTCTTGTCGGAGAATGAAGTACCATTAAATTCACTACTAGGTAACTGAAAACAATACTAAATTCATATTGATATGCATTACAATTTCGTATGAGAAGGTGAACTACACAGAGGAAGCATAATATAAAGTGTCCATGCAAATAATTCATCAGGCCGATAAGTTCATTGCCAGAATAATTTATTTGTGTGTTTGTCACTTGCATCATGTATATAATGTGCTTTCCTAGGATTTCCTTCGATCCCCATCCATTCCCTTGAGAAAAAGCATTTTTGTCTCTTCACTAGTTTCTGTTTATGTCAAAATTATCTGCTCCTATTTATGTCACAGCAAGGCTTCCTTAATGCAACTTATCACTTGTAGCTGCTTGTCACTAACAAATGAAGTTTGAACTCCATGGATAGTTTTTGAATACACACACACACACTATATATAAGTTCAACTTAAGTTAGATGTGAAGCTATCAGCTTCAGGATTGACATGCTGCAGTAATATGTTAAGTAACCATGTGAACTTGTATGGTATATTTCCATCAGTTTATACAATTTATATCATATGTATTTTCAAGATTTTTATTTCATTGGTTGTCCTACTTGGTGCTTCTCTGTAAATGCAGACATAGAGAAGGAAGATCAGCTTCTTGAGAGAGTGCTGCACTTGAAAACTGTAGCTTTTGAGAAGTCGAATGCAAGTCAGCAGGATATTATCCTTGTGGCATCACTAATTGATCGGATACCTAATCTGGCAGGATTGGCACGAACTTGTGAGGTGTGCAATTACTCTGCTGTTTCTATGCTTTGTGGATTTGGGTGTTAGTATGTACATGTTCTTCAGTTTCAGAAGGTTCATTGTTCTTTCTGACTGACTTGTAACAGGTATTTAGAGCATCTGCACTGGTCATTGCTGACAAAAACGTAGTGAAAGACAAGCAATTCCAGTTGATCAGGTTTTGATAGTATTACTTGCATCTATTGCCTTGTCTGAACTGCATGTGCTTAGGATTTGCTTTAATTTTTCACATTGCAGATGCAAATAAATCTGAAGCAACACAGGTTGCAGGGAATTGATAAATTTTCTATCTCATTCGTGTTATAACATAACATATTTAAATAGAAATTTAAAAATCCTATTTTGGGTGGATTTAAAATGAATTAGAATTAAGAAATAGGATTTTAGGGATAAGGAATAAATTAAACAAACAAACCATGGATAAATCCAAGCGAGGATCTGATGACATCCTTGAATGGAATAAAGATGATGTGGTTTGAATGAATAACTGGATTGCCTGATATAATGAACTACTAACCCACATTTTTTTTGACGTTTCTTAATATTGCATTTCTTTATGCAAACCTTAATGGAATGTGCCTGTTCACTTTGGCTTGTAGATTAACTTTATGGCCACGGTGATTTTAGGGAAAGGAGTTGTGTGTTTACAAACAAAGGTGATTTAGTGACTTTATGGGTGTTGGAATTTCACAACTTGCAAATCCTGGTATTAAAATTTTGTTTTTGTGAATTGGAATTTTAGATCAGCGTCACCAATGAATGGGAAACTACTTGATAGAGAGAATATTTTTTCTAAGTTGGAGAGGAAATGCTTGGTTATATAGATTATTTTGATTGTGGCCTCCTTTGTAATTGCCAGGAATTATTTGTTGTATGTGTAGTGTAACTGCAGAGAAATGGGTCCCCATTGTTGAAGTCCCAGTTAGTAGTATGAAAGTTTTCTTGGAGAGGAAGAAGCAAGAAGGTTTCTCCATCTTAGGTCTGGAGCAAACAGCAAACAGCATTTCTCTTGACCAATACATGTTTCCAAAGAGGACGGTGAGTTCCATATGGTCAATGTGGTGTTTCTTCTTTTCTCGAGTGAAAATTATTACATAAGTATCTTCACTAGTTTGATTATTGATCTTCATTCTTGTTGCAAATATGAAGGGCCATGTGCCATGTGCGTGAATATCAATATTTTCTGATGTTTATAATATTGTATATCGTGTTGTCTGTGTAAGAAATGGTTAGGAAAAAAGAGTCCTAATGCTAAACACAACATGTGTGTTTCAACAGGTTGACAATGATAACAATCTTTAGTGGAAGCACAACACTACTTTTTGAAAGTTCTCTTTCACGAAAGGGATTAAAAGTTACGATAGTAATTAGTTTAGATTATTGTTCCAACCTTTCGAACTTTGTGTTTTTTGTTACTGTTTTATCCATAATTCCTAAAATAAATTGATATCTTGATGTTATTCATGATTTCTTTAAGACATTACTTTTGGAACGAGTCTGATGACTGGTACGATATTTGTAGGTCTTAGTCCTTGGCCGAGAAAAAGAGGGTATACCAGTGGACATCATTCACATCCTGGATGCTTGCATAGAAATCCCACAGTTAGGAATAGTTCGATCACTCAACGTTCATGTCAGTGGTGCCATTGCACTTTGGGAATACACTAGGCAGCAAAGATCCAGTAGCTGCTGAATGACACTACAAACGCTCTGCTTTCCTCCAGAGTGCAAGATTGCTAATTGTTTCTATCATCCTCATATCTACTGTATAATTACGGGTCAAGTACGATATATAAAGAGCACACGTATATGTGCCCCTCAGTATGTGTTGTTGCTCTTGAGGGGCTCCAATTTTGTGTTATAGAAGATGGGGAACAATCCATCATCCTTATGTTTCTTATCGAGTAAGGTAAACATGAAATTTTGAAATTTCCTGAAAGAAAGCATAATGTTACCACAATGTTATAATAGATATTGTGCTCCCAAATTTGAAGTATTGGGAGTAGTTTTTTTTTACCTCATTGTGTTGTGTTTTATTCTCCAGCAAGTTGTATGCAATTTAATGCTGTGTTGTGTTTTATTCTCCAGCAAGTTGTATGCAATTTAATGCTACAAGTTTTGATATCTCAATTAAATTTGCAAGTAGTTTCTTCTTGTTTTGAACTTTGAAGTATATCCAAGGCTGATGATTAGAAATTTTCTTCCCTTTTTTTTCCCTGTGCACTATGCTGCCACCATAAAACAAGAGCTAATCTCTTACATTAGGCCTTTAATTTTGTTTTGTTGCCACTTACTGCAGAGAATTATCAACTCTATTTACTCAACCACCTGATTTTTCATGTTCAAATTTAATTTTACCTATGGTCTTTGGGTTAAGTGTCCAATTGAATTGAGCAAACTCCACTCAAAGGAAAATGTGACCACCTATACTCTAACTAAAGACACAAGGGCATAGCAAGCACAAAAGAGGAATTGCACATGTCTTTGTGAAGAATGAAATCTAGGGTTAGAAAGAAGTGTGGTGTGAGAATGTTGTGTGAAAGAGGGAAAAAAGGCTACTGAAGAAAAAAGTTGTCTCGCGCTCCTAGGCATTCTCTACCTACCCACCTGTGTAGGGTTCAGGACTTACTATATCCATATGAATTATATCCCTTGTCTCTGTAAATATAAAGGAATTGTTAAAAAGATAGAACATTGAACAACTGTACAAACATCTTTTGTGCATACGGCTCCACAATAAAATTGACTCCTCTCCTTTCTATTTAAGAAAGAGAAAAATAAAATCTATCAGACTCGGGTAAATAATCAAATTGCCATCCTTTCTTTTGGAGTAGTTCAAAAATAAGCCAAAAGATTTAAACAAGCGAACAAAGAAAAAGATGAAAGTTGGAAGAAATAGAGCCACTTCCCACCAGTGGTCTCGGGTTTGAATATCGCAACAGAGTCGTCTTGGTAGGAAGTGCAACCCCATCCCCCATGAGTGCATGATCTACTCCTACTCAGAGCCTGAAAAGAAAGATAAAAGAAGAAAAGCCCCAAATCAAAACCATTTGAAAGCATGAAGAAGGGATGCAAAACCAAATGGACAAGGGAGTGGTTTGAAAATGAGAAAATCATGCATGCAAAAACAAGTCTTATAAAGGTGACTACTTTACCTCTCCTTCAAATGTCCAATACATGATATCTCTAGAAATGGCAACCATTTTGTCCTTCATTGCCCTCTGTTTTTTAACTACATGGGAGCCCTTATTGGCAAATGCAAGAATCTTCATAGTTTTACTGAAAGATGACTCTTTTGTATCCACAAAATCAAAGTAAAAACAGTTGCCTCTTCCTTAACCTGATTTAGTTAGCCATTAAGCATGCACTCTGACTTATTATTGTTTATCGCGTCGATCTTTTTTGCAGGAATTTTGAAGATATTGATATCTACAAAGGAAGGATGAGAAGACAACATGACATGCTTCTAGAATCTCTTCTGGAAAGAAATGTATATACCAAAGTTTATAGCTATACTCATTTGATAAATGGATTTGCTGTTCATTTGACATCTGATGAGGTAGGCGTTTGACTTCACCGGTACTGATGTCTATGAACATTTTCGTATTTTTGTGCTGTTGACAAGCTAAATCCTCAAGGAATTGTAAGTATTGTATTGCCACAGGCCGTTGATATTCTGCAGAATGTAGACGGTGTTAGAGCCATTTATGAAGATGTAAAGATGAAGAAGCTGACAACACATACACCTGACTTTTTAGGACTTACTGTTGGTGTCTGGCCGAAGTTAGGTGGTCCTACGACTTCAGGGGCAGGCATTGTGATTGGTATGGTTGACACTGGAATCAATCCCTCCCATCCGAGCTTTCTGGCTCAAGAAGCAGATGGTGCTGGCCAGGTTACAATTGTGAAAAGTGGAAAATTCAAAGGGAAGTGTGTGACTGGAGATAGATTCCCGGAAACGGCCTGCAATAGCAAGATAGTTGGAGCACAATATTTTGCAAGAGCTGCAACTGCTGCTGGCGAATTCAATGCTTCTCGTGACTATGCTTCCCCTTTTGATGCAGATGGACATGGAAGGCAAGTGACTTAATGTGTAGCATGACAAACATACTTAGTAGTATTGTTTAGAAACCACTAACCACCGAAGCTGAATTATATTTGACCTTTTTACCATTATTGTTTTGTTTCATTTGATATTTCTGAACGATAATACATGCTCATAATTTATGAAGATGTTTCAATATAGCAGCCATACAGCATCAACTGCAGCAGGAAATCATCATGTTCCTGTCATCGTCAACCATTTCAACTATGGTTATGCAAGTGGTATGGCTCCAGGAGCAGGGTAATATGAATATTATTTTTCTCTCTTTTTATCAAGAATTCTACATGTGAAGTTTGATCTTAAAAAGAAAAACCGGGCTGCATCTTCTAACAGGATTGCTGTGTATAAGGCCATGTACTCTTTTGGAGGTTTCATGTCAGATGTTGTGGCTGCAGTAGATCAGGTTGAAAATTGTCGATGAATATATAGTAATGACATAGTTATGCATCTTTCCCTTTTTTAGATTTTTACTTGTTAGAGTAGCTAATACTCCAAGGTTATCTTGGCAAACATTTTTATCATTTAGGCAGTAGAAGATGGGGTGGATATCCTAAGCCTTTCTGTAGGGCCAGCAAGCGTTCCTACCGGTCCTTCTGCTTTCCTCAATGTTCTGGAAATGCAGCTTTTATTTGCAACAAGAGCTGGTGTTTTGGTTGTTCAAGCCGCTGGAAATGGCGGTCCTTCTTCAACTTCTATTCTTTCCTTCAGTCCCTGGATCACAAGTGTTGCTGCCTCCACAACAGATCGTAGATATAATAATTCGATTGTTCTAGGCAATGGACAAAGCTTCTCTGGCAGTGGACTTTCGCGTTATGTTCCCTTACCCCTTTCTTGCTTTTAAATTTCAGTCCTTTGCTTTAGAGTGAATGGTCAAAAACACGTATCCAGGTATTTTGATTTTGATACCTGAACTATCAGGTTTGCGAGTTGAGTTACTTACCTGAACTATTACCAACTATTTATCAAAAAACACATCTCAACTATCAATTGTTCCTCTTTCCTACCTGAATGATGGTTATATTTCAGGTGGAGAAAAGGAACAACTGATAGTTGAGGTGTATTTTTGACCATTAACTCTTTGCTTTATTAACAAAGATCAATTGATGTCTGCATTATCTATATTCTAGTGACTGATTCTCTTTTTTTTTCACATCGCTGAAAATGTACCCTTCATATCTTACTTTGCAGCCCCAACGCTTTCAGAAGTGTATTTCCCACTTGCTGCTGCATCTGATGTTTGCAAAGGGAACGCTACTGCTGCTCTGTTGACAGTTGAGAGCTGCCAGGAGACAGAACCATTCGTTCGAACATTAGTTCATGGGAAGATAGTAATATGCACATATACATTTGATTTTGAATCAGAGGCGGCAAGCATAGCCACTGTTGCTGATACAATACAAAAAATCGGGGCTGCTGGCTTTGTACTGACAATGGACCCTGATATTAGTTCTGAAAAAATTAAGGGAGCTACAATCACTTTGTCAGTACCTGGTCTAATCTTGAACAGCATGGAAGCATCTACGGTATCTATAGATATCCAAAGCAACAGTTTTCAAGGGCCTAGAATATAACTTGATAAGGCTGTCAATTGTCTACTAATCCTGGTGCTCTTTGTTGTCTGGTGCAGGCTTTGCGCGAATACTATAACTCGAACACAATAAGAAGTAGAAGTGGAAGGGCTATTAGTTTCAGAGCTACAGCAAGATTTTTAGAT
>DF360517.1:12597-40309 GCA_000787875.1 Solanum virginianum
TCAGAGCTACAGCAAGATTTTTAGATGGGAGACAAGCTAGTTATAACAGTGAAGATCCGGTTGTGGCATCATATTCATCTAGAGGTCCTGATGTGAACAATGCACTCTTAGACACTGCTGATGTCCTTAAACCAAACATCATGGCTCCAGGATCCTCGATATGGGCATCCTGGAGCCCTAATAGTGAAGGAGATCAATACATCAAAGGTACGATTATACAAATTCAGCTCATTTTACACACTTGGACAGGGTCACAGGGATACTCGTGAATTGTCGATGTCAATGCTATATTTTGGTATCTGAGAGTATGGAGGTCACAGATAAGGGTAGAAAATTAGTAGGAAGTTTTGCATTGTCTCTATTTTTGGCAGGATTAGGTTTGGTGGGAGTATGGAAGCACCGTGCATGTCGTAGTATTAGCCTTATATGTAGTTTCTTTCTTTTGATAGCTATTACCATATGTTGTCTTTTTTGTTTCAGTTACCACATTATTTGTTGTTATTACTGCTCCTTTTTCTGGATGCCCTGTTAGCCTTTCCGTATTAAGTGACCTGTTTTGTCCGTTGCTGTGTTTCCTTTTTCATAACTACTCTGATTTGTTACATTTGAGCCGAGTTTCTTTCAGAAGCAGCCTTTCTACCTCCACGAGGTAGAGGTAAGGTCTGCCTGCACTCTACCCTCCTCAGATCCAACTTGTGGGATTACACTGGATATGTTGTTTTTGCTGTAATTGTTTCTCGTTTCAGGAATTGTAATTTGAAAACACATCCTTTTTCCAGGACAGAATTTTGCACTATTATCTGGAACAAGCATGGCTACTCCACACATTGCTGGAATTGCTGCTCTAATAAAACAGAAGCACCCCGGGTGGAGTCCTGCAGTCATTACATCTGCGATGATGACAACGGCAGATGTAACGTCTAGCTACTCTAGCACCCCTATTTTAGCCCAACAAGCCAACCAGCTAACTCCTGCCACTCCTTTTGATTTTGGATCCGGGCTTGTCAATCCATCTAGAGCCATCGACCCTGGACTTGTTTTTAAGGCAAGGTTTAAACACTATGTGCAGTTTTTATGTTCAGTTCCAGGAGTCGATGAAATGTCTGTAAGACGAGCTGTTGGAGTTGGATGCCCAAATAAGAAAAAAGCATGGTGCTCGGATTTAAACACGCCAAGTGTGACAATTTCAAATTTGGTAGGCTCAAGATATGTGATCAGGAGGGTGACTAACGTTGGTGGTGTAGATGAAACGTACCAGGTCCTCGTGCAAGAGCCTCTGGGCGTGAGTGTTTCTGTAACGCCACAAGTGTTTAAGATCGTTGCCCGTGCTTCAAGACATATTACCATTGTCCTAAATGCAACTCAAACAACCAATACTTACTCATTTGGCGAAATCGTGTTCCAAGGTAACCAAAACCATACGGTTCGAGTGCCTTTGGCTGTGTTTGTAAGCAGCACTTTACATTCATGATATCTTCATAAAATAAAGTTTTGCCTTCTAGCATACACTGTAATCGACTGTAATGCATTTTAGCTAAATAAGAGAAAATCATTCAGCTAACTTTCTTCTTATCTCCAATAAATAGGAGAAAGAAAAAGAAGTAAATGAAATGAAAAGGGGACATGAAAGTAAGATTTGATAGCAATTACTGTCACACTTCAGTTTGCTAATCGATGGACCTTCGAACTCCTTGACTCTTGGACTTAGGTGTGACTGTACGTTCATCGATGACCCTTCCGTAGTGTAGCAAAAAATTTGGAGAATAGGCCAGGCTTTCTTTGAACCTGAAAGAAGGAAAGTGAGTGTTTCTTACAATACAGAGATTTCTGGAAAAGCCAGATTTGTACATTACTATCTCCGTTTCAATTTGTTTGTTTTTCTTTTCTTTTTTCACAACTCTGTAATTCTAACTTTCCACATGACTTGAATAAGATCACAAGATTAAAGGATATTTTGGTGTACTCGACATATCTTTAGTTTAAGACCATAAGATTCAAGAGTCTTCTTTACTTGCTTAAACTTCATGTCTAAGTCAAAACCAAGACAAACAAATTAAAACAGAGGGAGTATAACTTTACAGTGACTTACCTGAAAACTTTTCACCATGGCTTTTATTTTATTGGTTTTAGAAGCCATATTTTTCTTCTTCTTGGATTTCTTATTCTGAGACATGAATGATCTGAGGAACCTTGGCATAACAAATTTCCAGTTCCCCATACAAGTTGGTACACTTACATATTTTGGCTTGTTTTTCACTGCAACAATCTGGACAAGAAAATACGTTTATCGTACAACACATTACATTGTCAGTGTAAATAAGTTAAATCCTTCAGCGAATGCATATATTAGTAAGATTAGAAACTTAGAACCTGAGAATTCTGTCTTTGTACTGACTGTGGAACTACATGTGTTGATGGCTTTGATTCATTCGAAGCTCGAAGATTGCTCGAGTATTCAAGAAGTAGAGTTTTCCTATTGTATCCTCTAGCATTAGCAACATGTCTAACATGAAGATGCTGATGTTGATAGTGATGAAATTTGTTGTTTGTTGAACTGCTCCTCCTCCTTCTCGGCCCCTCTACGAGAACAGCTACATATACAGTCCTTTCTCTTAAATATGTCACCTAAACAATCCAAAAACAAAGAATTATAAGCATCATTTTCTCAAAGAAAATTCAAAAGATTGATCCTAGCACTAACCATTCTTGTTGGCATTTTTCGTTTGCCAGAACTAAGGGGTCTTTCTGTAGAAACGTCCCCTAACAGTTGTTGTTTTTTATGATTTTGCCACTTCTCACACCTGCTCTTTCCACACCTCCGGATATCGAGGGGAGTTAAACAAGTAAAGGTGAAATTTTTTTGGTAGAAAAATGAAATAGGAAAGTGTTGATTGATTGTTTATAGAAAATGGAATGCAGGCCTAAAGAAGAATGATGAGCAAGTCTTAATTCATTGTTAATATCGTAACAGAATTATATTAAAATAAGGAAAGGTTATTCCAAATATGAAATCTAAATTATGATTAAGATACATGATTTTAAAAATTAAACATTGAATTCTACTTTGAAAAGGTAGTACTACTATTTTGTTATTGCTTTGTGTTTACTTCTCTTTCTCCATTTGTCTTTTTCATTTAGGTGATAATAAAGTAGAAAATGTTGATTTATATGATTAGTTAATAGGGACATCTAAATCATTAAACTTAATTAATGAATCAACATAGGTGGATTATATGATGTGCTACTGCTCAATATTTGGATTTTTTTAAAATAGGACTCTGTCAAAACGAGGTTCAATCTATCTTCGCACTCTAAGGTCTAATTACTTTACCTTAAATCTCATAAAATTATGAGTATTCACAAAGAGATCAATGTTGTCAAGCGATCTTGGTGATCAAATATATCACAAGGATGTCCATATCATTCTCCGTTTAAAAATACACTACTAATGACGCTCGAATCACCAATAATATTTATAGAAGAATCAAGAGATAAGTACTCACAAATATTCATCAATAAAATCTCTGTTTCATCATATTTTATTTGTGACAGCAATCAATTTCCATCATTTTAAAATTTGTTGGAAATCTATTGCAAACAGATCTCTTTTGCAGCAAAACACAAATAGTTAGACCCCACTGCACCAGCCTATGGTTGGTAAGCAATCTTCTATAGACTGCTAAGAATAGAATGAAAGTCTTCTTCACCAATATTGTGCTCTATATTATCACCACCCCAATACATGAATAAGTTAGTAACACGACAACTCTTAACTATCTATTAGTCCTTTGCCCTTATCCACAATCTTCATACCCTCATATTTAAGGTCATGCCCTCGATAAGCTGAAGATGCATCATATTGTGTCTTATCACATTCCCCAGGCCAAATACTTCTTGGGCCTATCTTTGTCTTTTCTCTACCCCACTATAGCAAACAACCTCTTGTACCTCCCCACTAAGGCATCCGCATGTCTCCTCTTTATATGCCCAAACTATCTCAGTCTTCCCACAATTTGTCCACCACAAAGGGCATACACTCACTTTGTCTCAGTGTGCACACACATCCATCTCAACATCCTCATTTCAACCATTTTGCATTTTTTGAACCTGAGAGTTCTTGACTGGTCAACACTCCACCGCATACAACATGACCTCGTTATAACTGAAGAAGAAGATGAGTCTAAAGCAACTGCTGGTGCTTTTTGTTTCCCCTTGCTTTTTTGCTTTTTGCTTAATTCAAGGGCAATTGGGAGAGTTCACTGCAGACTTACCTTTTGCCGATTGCCAATATGAAGCTATCTGTTCCAAACCTGAGTAATGCCTCAAACACCAAAAAATAGAGTTACAGTATCTACAAAAAGACTCCAGTTTGAAGCATGTCTATGCAATCTGACGAAATAATATCATAGATTAGCAAAAGGTTTGTTTACTACAGAGAAAAGAAAAAGAATCATTGTCAAGAAACAGAATAAGAAAGGAAAGAAGATACATTTAGAACTAAACAAAATGGTGAAATACAGATTTTACGCTCTCTGTTTGACTAGCATTGTGTCATCATCTAATCGCAATATTCCAAATATATGAAAATCAAAGCTTAAGTGAGAAATGTGTTCATGAGTCCTTTGATCTGCTCGAGCTTTCATCTTGCCAAGTCGCTTGCCATTGCCTGTCATAAAAAGTAGACTCTTCCACCAACTTTTTGAGTGTTTCTATATCCTCATTCTTGCGGATCAGAAGCACACCGGCCACAGCTACAAACAGTAGTGTTTTGCAAAAAAAGTTGCCCATTTGGTCAACAAGGCCTACACCAGTCAAGCTATCCACAAAATAGGCCATAAAGAAACCAATCATCGCAGCACGACCTGCATAAGATTTACACACTCTATTAGTTCTGTTCAGTAAAGACATATCTAGAGCATTGTATTTGAGAAGTAGAAACAACTGCCGGAAATAGGGTATGAACAAACCATTGAGAAGTTCAGCTTCAGGGAGATGGAATCTCTTCATCCATGCCCACCAAGGAATAATGGAAGTGTCGAAAAGTACAGGTTCTTCATTACTTGATGACTCTGGGTTATCTTCCAACCATTTCCTTCTCCTAACCTCTGCAGATGAATAATGATTCGATCACTATTAAATCAAGCAATTTCACATAAATACCCCAAAAAAGGATGGCTAGAGTATACGGATGATGTTTTCCACTCGAGCTAAGACAATATATGACTGGGAGACACATCTATTGTAAGTACACGGCGAGGAATAAGAAACGAAAAGTAGAAGCTTTATGGTGTACTACAGCTTTTGCATAGACTGTTAACAATTGCCTGAACATAACCTCAATTCAAAATGAAATAAAGGAAAAACAACAATATGTAACAGTGAAATTATTTATGAAAAAAATAATTAATGCATACACACATCTCTAACCACAAAATTCAAACTTTCCTCTTTATTTCTTAAAATTCAGTATCTAGTCAAATTTACCGAATTTACATTCTAGTTTATTACGAGGTTTTCCAGGAAACAGACTTCCTACCTGGTAGTGGTAAGGTTTGTGTATATTCTACCCTCCCCACTTGTGGGATTCCACCTTAACAATTCAATATAGAGGGAAAAATTGTAGCTACTAGAAGTTTCATCTGGAACAGAATTTGTGTGTAAGCCAAATTGAAGTACAATTTTGTTAATCATAACAAAAAAATTGAGTTAAAAGAGATGCATGTCACAAGAACACAAATCAAAATTAGTGGAAAAAGGAGCAAAAGACTCACCAGCATCAATTACAGAATCCCAATGGGTCTGTCCATCTTTCTGGAATTGCTTCAAATCCCAGGTCCCTCCAACCCATCTAGGATCTTGAAACATCCTCACAGCCTCCGGTGCCCGAGCTCCGGCGGAAGCCACGGGTGGTGATCCATTAGAGCCCAAAGAAGCCTCATTCGCCTCCTCAACTTTCACCCCACCATCCTGAGTTTTTTCTTTCGGTATTTCCGGCTCAACTGCCACAGCAGAAGTAGAAACTACACCACCTGACCCATTATCAATGGCCTTCGGAGAAACCAAGAAAGAGATATGGGGTTTCTGGAAACTTAGAGAAGGATAAGGTTTGTGGGTTAGTTGATGTTTTGAAGGGGTGAGAGTGGGGAAGTGAAGTGGAGGAGATGAGAATAAGGCCATTGACATTATTGTGGATGATTGAAGAAAGTGTAGGCAAAGGAAAAAAGAAGAGCTTTCAGGTCATGACCAAAAAGTGTACTGTCAACAATTCTTAGCCGCAAAAATGAGCAAATGACTTCTTGGCTATTATTGCATATAAAAAGGAGATGGAGACAGCCTCCGAGCTGAGAGTTTTAGTACAGTGAATTTATCATATTCACATAATACATAAATATAATCATTAATTTGATTTTAACTGATATTTATATACTTCAACTTATATATATATATATTCTATGCAGCAACATGTCCTATATGGTGTCTTTCACATTAGTTATTCATTTTTATTATTCTCTTCTCCGTTATGCTTAACATGATCAGTGGCAGAGCTAGTATTTTTGTCAAGGATATTAATACTTTTAGAATATGGGTAGGTAATTTTTGTATTAAGAGTGTTCAACAATTGATATATCAAAATATTTATATTTAAGCTATAAATTTGAAAAAAAATTCAGAAGAAAGGTGTTCATCTGACCATTCTTGGGTGAATGTAGTTCTGCCCCTAAACATGGTTGATTTACTATTGTATTTTTTTCTTTACTTATTTTTATTATGTGTTATTTCAGTAGAGGGTCTATCGAAAATAATTTTTCTCCCTTTGTAATATAGAAATAAAACTGCATACACATTATCTTTCTTGTATTAACCAAATTAAGCTAAGCCTGATGCGAAAAACTAAAAAAAAAATAATAATAATCTACTATGGCCCAATTAAATTATAAAGATGATGGTAATATTGTTTATACTGTTGATGCAAAAAACTTAAATTCAACCAAATTATGTGTCTTTGTTAACCTATCTTGTTATGTTAATCAACCCTTGTGTCAATCTAGCCACCACAAAACATTTAGTTCATCAATCTCTAAGCTATGTGATGGTGTTCATAGCTCACATTGGAGTTTCAATTAAATTTGAATTACACATTATAGGGTTTATTTGGAGGTGACGCTCCCAACAAGATTTTTCTCGATATTTAAGATTCAAATTCGAGATCTTTGATTAAAGATGAAGCAACTTCATCACTGTATTACAATTCATGTTAGTAATGCCAATATATTATTTATTCTAATTAGAATGTGATTCTTATAATCCTATGTAAACCAGTTGCATCCTAGTTTCATTTTCCAATTTGGACCACACAATGATATTTGTTCAACAAAAGTTGGGAAAAGAAGAGGTAAGGTTTGAGATATGGTAGGCCAGAGTAGTTTTAAGCTAACTTTACCCATTGGCCCAAACTAGATTACATGGCAGCCTAGTCTAATTGTGCTATTGGCAAAGAGGCTTTACTTCAAGCTCAATGCCATTTTGATTCATAGGTTTTCTTCTGCCAGTGAGGTAAATTTGGATCCAAAAAGAAAAGTTAGAATTATTTTTGAGAAAATTATTAAAAACACTTCTGAACTTGGCGCAAATTATTAGTTTCATCTTTGAACTATAGACAATCTTAAAAAACACCTCTTTATTTGACTAACTAAATTAAAATACACCCTCGAACTATCTAGCGCAATTGTTAAAAACTCCCTTTGCAAGAATTGAGGGGTGTATTTTTGCTCTTGTTATAAAATCGGAGGTATCTGTAAGTTTCAGTAAGTCAAGTATAGGGGTGTTTTTGACATTATCAATAGAAAATGAAGTCAATAATTCATGTCAATTTTAGGGGTGTTTTTAAAAATATCGTATTAAGATCAAATTTATTAAATTTGGTATGATCCTTTTTCTTTTCTTGTTGTTATCGGCTTCAATTTACAACGCAACAAAAACGTTCAGAAATGACAGAGCAAGTATAAGCATTATTTTATTGTTTAGACTTTGTGGTGGATATCAAAAGTCATATTAAATTAAATATTGCCTATGACTAGAGGTGTTCAAGTAAAATCAAAGTCAAATTATATTAAATTGATGAAAAAAAATTGTAATTTGGTTTGGTATTGATCAAGAAAAAGTCGAACTCAAATCGAATCAAATCATCAATAATATGTGTCCAATCAAATTTCTTAATTGGGAATTTTTCAAAAAGAGCAAAATTTGAAATATGGTAAAGTAGAAATAATTATAGTTTGCTAAAATTATGATTTGTAGCTACATATTATAGGAGAGAGGCGAGTGAAAGAGTAGAGAGAGACGAATTGTATATGTATATTTGTTAAATTAGAAGTGTATATATGTCAAATAATTATATATATGTAACTGATATGCATATGTGTTTGTATGTCTGGCAAATGAGATTGGAAGAGGGGCGAGAGAGGTGAATGAGATTGAGAGAGAGAGGAGAGAGGCGAGCGAGAGAAGGCAGAGAGTGGACAGAGGCAAATTGAATATATATACCTGTCAAATAATTGTATATATACAACTAGTATACATATGTATTTGTATATCTGGAAAGGTATTTCAGAGAGAGGAAAGAGGCGAGAAAGACGAAGAAATAAGAGAGAAAATAGCAACAAAACTCTAATTATAGCTATAAAATATATTTTTTTTCTACCTAATAATAATATGATTTGTATTTGATAATAATAATAATTTGATTTTTTTTTATATTTTATAGCTATAGTTAGGATTTATTGTTATTGTTAGGTTTTGTTGCTATTTTCTCCCTCTTCTCTTCCTCTCTCTCACCTTTCTCTTCTCTCTCTGCAATTTCTCGCTAGAAATACAATGACATATGTATACTAGCTGCATATATATAATTATTTTGACAGATATACATAGTGAATTAGACAGATAGACGTATACAATTCGCCTCTCTCCACTCTCTGCAGTCTCTCGCTAGCCTCTTTCCTCCCTCTCTCGATCTCGCTTGCCAGATATACATATAAATATGAATATTAGCTATACATATACAATTATTTAATAAACATACATATACAATTTGTCTTTCTCCTCCCTCTCTCAATCTCGCTTATCTCTCTCTTTTCCTCCAGGTCATATAGCCAAAATTATTTCGCATAAATATGTAAAATATAACTATTTGATTATATTAAATTTCAAGACTAGACTATTTAGGAAAATTCTCTAATTATGAAGTTTTCCCTTTTTTAAAATAAGGCAGAGTGTAAAAATTGGATCGGCCCATCATATGCATGATCCCTGGGTTCTAAAAACGGTCGGGTTAACCCGAGTCTGCATCAATTCAATCCCAACTCAACTCCCCAATCCAATCTTCGCTCTTCACTCTCTCTGAGTTTCAAACACAATGGAAGCTGTTACTATTGCTTCCCATTTCTCGCCGGCGACCAGAATCCGGCTGTCATCCCCGGCGACTTGCAGTTCCTCAGCTCCCAAACGGACTCCCAGATATTCTCTTTCTACGAAGTCTTCTCTATCGGCGAGCTTTATCTCCCCATTCGTCGGCGGCGGTCCATTCTCAGACTTCTCGGGTCAGAGAACCCGACCCGATTCTCTTTACCCTTCTTCCTCTACTAGCTTTATCCCCAAACGTGCCGTTGTCGCTATGGTAATGACCTATTTTGACTTCTAATTTGTTCTGTTGTTTCTACTTGAAACTCATTTTAGTTGTTGAGTCATGGATAAGTATGTTTATTAGTCCAAATAATTAGGAAGATACTTAAAGATGATAACTTAACATGATATGTTGCTTAGGGGGTGTGATGATAGTGGTGGAGTCAGCATTTTCTCCAAAGGTGTTCATACTTTTAGAACATGGAACATGGGTAGGTGATTTTTGTATCAAGGGTATTCAACAATTGATATATATTAGAAATATCTATATTTAACCTATATATTCGAAAAAAATTGACCACCCTTGGCTGAAGGTAGCTCCGCCCTTGATGATAGGTCTATGGGTATCACGTATTAGTTGATGCTACATAGTAAGGAGGGTTTGTATAACGGTACGCTATCATAATGCAGGAATTACACCATGTAATTATGTGTTAATAGAGAAATAAAGAAAAGACACACTTAGGAGATCATTTTTCAAAATCAATTGCGTAAGTTGCTTAGACATTTGGGTGAAATTGAGGATTTCGTAGGTGGTCCAAGCTACCTAAATTTTGGTGGGTAGAGTTACTTGGTACTAATGTAGTTGTGTTGGTGGAGATAGTATGTGCCCTGTGGAATAGTTGAGGTGCGCACTAGCTGACTAGGCACCCTCTGCAAGTGAATGTTGGCAGGCATGTAGCAGTTTGTGTTTCAAACTAAAAGTATATTGCTTAGTTGGTTTATAGAAACTGTCAACTCAAAACTATGATAATTCATGTAATTTGGTTTCTTTGTCATATTTATCAAAGTAACGCAAGAAGGTTATGTAAAGTGGATATGATAATATGTGTAGAAATATGAAAAGAGCCTAAACCATTTTAAGACATCCAAGAAGTAAACTAAACATTATAAGAAAATGGTAACTGAGCTAACTCTACAATACATATTCAAGTTAAGATCTTTTTGCAAATGTCGAAGTATCCAAAACATGAACTAGTCAACTAGGAAACTGAAATAGTCATACCAGATGACTAGAGCTACAGCTTCTTTCTTTTCTTTTCTTTTCTTTTTTTCTTTGGACATACATAGGATGGTTTTGTTTGAATAATTGAATTTAGATGCTAAACCACCAAAAGAAACTGTAAAACACCCAAGAACGTGTCAAAGAGCTTTATGAGTAATGGAGAGGGAGTTTAGTTGCTTAAATTAAATCAGTAGTCCATGTATAAAAGGAAGAAGTTAATAGTCAGTTCTTTCTTTTGAGAGATTTGGACTCTGGATATCAGAGATGAGTGGTTAAGCTCCAAAGCTATATTATTGCTATTGTCCATAATCCATATGGACTCCATCATGTGGTGCTTTTTTGATAAAGAAGGGTAAATCCGAAATCATTGTAAATCAGGTTTAGAAGATGATAGACAATGGGAGTTCCCTTCGTCTAGGTATTAAACATTTAGAAAACATCCAATTGTTGTGTACTACTCTTCCAACTGGTAACTGTTATTGCCAAACTAAATTCCACACTTTGTGGTTCAACAGCTTTATATTACCTTAGGCAGTTCAAAGATTAAAATGGTCAGATAACATGGACCAAATGGTCATGCCAGGAAGTATCAAAGCTTAATGCAGCTGGTATAAACAAATCTTCCAATGACAGGAGACAGTTGTGGAATGCTGTTCCTAATTGCATATTTTGGAATGCTAGGATGGTGAGAAACAATAGGTGCTTTAGTGATAGGTGTTGACATTCCGAAGGCGCAACACTTCTAAAATTTTAGGGTCTTCTAAAATTAAAATGCCTACTCTATTTTGTAACAATGTAGAGGTTATATACACACTTCAAGACCTGATAGGCCCAAATTATGGGCCAATTAAACCTATTCGCGTATAATTTTATCTGGATAAGAAAAATGAATTATTACACTGCGTTAAAAATTTAAAGTTAAACTAAGCAAAATCCTAATATTTAAAAAATAAGAGTAGTTATTAAAAATTAATCTAAAATCACACAAAACGTATCTTAAACTATTTTCAAATATCAACATAAAAACTATGAATTTTAGAAGTGTTGGGTCAAAATTGGGTGTCAACAACAGGGAGGGACAACAATTCAATTGTAAAGGCCAGATGTTTAAAAGACTCTATATTTGGAATAAGAAGAGTATTGTTTCTGGTTAGACTCACTGTTACAAATTATGTAGTCCTTGCATCTATAGTAGAGTGCTCTAATTCTTGGTTAAAGTTCTTTACATTTTCATCCATAAAAATACAAAAACTATTGACATGGTCTGGCCTAGTTCATTTGATCATGAGGAGTTTTATTTTGGGCTGTTTTAGAGTTTTAAATAGCTGTAAGGCCTGAATAAAAGACCTAGCTGATGAGTTTGATGATAGAAGATGTACAAGAGAAAAAACAGATTGGACTATGATAAAGCAGAACAGAACATGAAGCAGTTTCATGTGACTGCCATTGCTTATTTAGGAACTCTCTTCAAACTGGTATGATGTCTTGGAAAAACGATCTACAGTTCATTGGGTTATATGTTTCTTACCCCTGGAAATTTGTTAACATGGAAAGTCTAATGACATGGGAAAAAAAGGCTTATTTACATAAACTGCTGATGATACTCTGGATTAACTTGAAAGATTTTGGGTCATTAGAATAGAAAGTAGTGGAGGCAGCAAGCTTGGAGGAAGTATTCTTTCAAGTGTTATCACTTGATGCTTTATTATCACAAACTTTTGAATGTATACCTACAGATCAAAAGTAAAAAAGAACACTTTTGTATGTTCCTTTTTATCCTCATGAATGTGTTGGAATTTTGAATAGAAAGAAGCATCAGTATTTTCTACTCAGACTTTAATGCTCTAACCATGTCCACATATTGGTGCCAGGTTATTCCTTTCTCAGGGGACGCATCTGGAGAGGACCCACCTCCAGATTTAGCATCTTACTTGTTTGAGAGTCGAATCGTGTACTTGGGCATGTCTCTAGTTGCATCAGTGACAGAATTGATACTAGCTGAATTTCTTTACCTTCAGTATGAGGATGAGGAAAAACCAATCTATTTTTATATAAATTCTACTGGGACTACCAAGGTTAAAAATGGATGCTCTCTTTCTATTTTGTCTTGTATCTTTTATCATCTCATGTACTTGATTTCCTGGTCAAATGTTCAGCTGGTTGTATTGGAGTTTTCGCTTCTCTAATTTTCTAATCACTTCTTTTTCTAATGAGATAGCTTTAGTCTAAATGTAGCAACTGAAGATTAGTTTTCAATTTTCATTTCATTTAATAGGTGCTATTCTGAGGTTCTTCTGTAGGTATTGCTTGCTGGAGGATAAACTCGAACAGGTTAAAAATTTATTGCTACAGGCACTATGTGTGATCTATGTTATGATCCTGTTTAGAAACAACCAAGACCCTTTTGTTTTATCAATTTGACCCTTATATTCATCCAACTTGAAGGAAGTTGAGTATGATATTGACAATTCATTTGAAAGCCACTCTTGATGCATTTCTAGTTTCAGAAATCCACTATACGCGCAGTTCTATGAAAGTAAATTGTCATCTCCTTCATTTCACTGGAAGCACATTTTGAGATCCTAAACATTTAGCTGTTTTAACCTCAGTTTGGGTTTCTATTAGGCTCAGTTTGGACCTTTTTTACTTTTGATTACATATAACACAGACATGTTTTTATCATACTTTTAGATAGTTTTCTATTTTACAGGGCGGTGAAAAGTTGGGTTATGAGACAGAGGCGTTTGCTCTATATGATGTTATGAGGTAACGTATCGCTTCTCTATCCATTTTGCTCATTCAAGTAGTATTTGAAGACATCTGTTTAGTGTTGTTCTTTAGTTTTCTTTTACTAATTTGTTTCTCTGGTAGTGAATTTATGATAAAAGACCTGAATGATAGGATTTTCTTGTACATAGATTTTGGTTCTTCAACAAGATAGATTCAGAATGGATCCTTGAAGTTTCTACCGTTGTTATAGTCAGTCATTCCTGAATATATCTTTACCAGGAAAAAAAAAGATGTAAAAGTGTTTCAACCTTGGTAAGCCTCTCTCAATTAGTTGTGGTGATGAAGGTCTGGAAATTGAGAAAGCTTTAATAGGCTGATCTGCAGAGAAGTGCAGTTCTGTTTGTTTGTTCACAAGAATCTTCACTCAGAAGTATATTGGACAGAGGAACAGAGCCATAGTGCTTGCTTCTTTCGATATTCTAGTTGTTCTAATAAATTACATGCCAAGATGCAACTAGAGAATGCACTGTTAAGTTAATTTGGCTGCTGAATTTGTAGGATTAGAAACCAGATAATCTATACAAGTAAATATGAGTGCAACATATTTTAGCTCACCAAAATTTGGATATTCAGAACCCAAGTGTTATATTTTACCAGTGTATTGCAATACAAAATGTGGATCTCCAGTTGAAATGAGCAATTGCCTGCCTGTGTTTTCTACTGCTTTCACAATTCACTAGGGGGTCTTTTGGTTGGCAACATGTTATCCCAGGATAATTAATCCCGGGATAAGTTATCCCACCATATATATGGGATATATTATCCCAGGCCCCTAGATGTTTGAGTGTTCCGTGCTTGCACCAAAATGTAACCCTAAGACTCTTGTGTTCATACTAAACCATTTATTATCCGAGCTTATAATTTGTACAGAGCAATTATTCAAATCTTTTTATTCAGCTCAGGTATGTATTAAGGATCTCAAATAAATGAATAACGTTGTCCATTCTGTAACAGTTAAGTTTTTCTGATGAGGTGGTTCACAACAGTTACAACATAGTACCAAACAAGCAATGGTCCTTGGTTTGAGTCTCCCAACCCATCAAAAAAATATTTGTACTTCCTTAATCTATGAAAAAAAACCATGCTGTGTGTGGGCAGCAAGACCTACAATATATAAAGTCTCCAATCTCATACATATTAAGCTTATAGATGCAGCGGTGTCTCCAATTCAACATTTTGTATAGATGTTTGTAAGCAGTTTAATAAGTAATATCGTTTTTTCCGATCAAGTCATAATTTTCATATATTTAATGAGTATTACTGTGTAAAAACTAAAAACATTCTTTTTAATTACAATAATAGTCGACATAGACTAATTTATATAGATTATTTGTAAGTGTTCTCAGCATCAATTCTTTCTGAAATATCTGCTCTCATACCCTCGTTTCTGCTATATTTGAGGAACTTAATGATAGAATTGTTCTTCTGGGACTCCTTTGTTTCTTTTAGTAATCTGGAAAAGACACCTTTACTTTTTGCTGCAGCTATGTCAAGCCACCTATACATACTCTCTGTGTTGGGAATGCATGGGGAGAAGCTGCCATGCTTTTAGCAGCTGGTGCAAAAGGAAATCGTGCTGCATTGCCCTCAGCTACAATTATGATTAAGGAGGTCATTTGGAGGCCTTATATATTTCTGTCTTCCTTTCTTCCTGTTTACTCCTGTTTCTTGTTTATATCATTAAAATATTCTCTGTAACTTGTTCCTGAGTTCCTCTACAAACACATAACCATGACTGAAAGATGGAATTGCTAATGCATATATATCTTTGCAGCCAATTGCTCAGTTTCAGGGTCAAGCAACAGATGTTGAGATCCAGCGAAAAGAAGTAACGAATGTCAAAAAGGAATTGGTAATCTTTAAGATTTCTGTTAAGCTTAGTGTTTGCTTACTGTGACAGAAGTTCAAGGGACAACTTTGCTCTTAAAGATGTTCATTTTCTGCCGTGTGATGCACATTTTTAAAGAATCAGATGAGCACCATATTAATTAGCCTGATTTTCTAACTTCACACATTTATTTTTAAGGTGAACTTGTTAGCAGCTAACACTGGAAAATCACCTGAGGAGATTGAAGAAGACATTAGACGTCCAAAATACTTTAGTCCTAGTGAAGCTGTAGAATATGGACTTATTGATAAGGTATCTCCATGAAGTAACTAAAAACTTTTCAACTTGCTTCCTGATATGAAAGGACCTGCAGTTCACATTGTCACTTAAATGTTTAAAGGTTATATACACTGAGAGGGCAAAAAAAGATAAAGGAGTTATATCTGATCTGAAGAGGGCCAAACTTATCTGAAAGGAGTCAAAAGTTCCATCAGCCATGAAAGCACAGGGATTGAGGTAAGCTTTACTTAACTAATATTAGTTTTGCTTTGCAAAGCAAGCAATCTCAAAACATAAAAATTTATTTCTAGGCCCTGGTTGGCATTTGGCATCTCTCTTTCCCCGGCACTTCATCAACAAGGCTATTTCTCATCATGAACGCTCCCTTTAATCTACAGATTGCCTCAAACTTATTAGAGGACAGCAATTGGGACAGCTATTGTACTTTTGTTATACAGATGTTAGTCACTTAGATTCTGCATTTCTGTGTTGGCTCAACGGAGTAGCTTATAGAACTCATGTAAAGTTTGGAACTATTTAGAATGTTTAGTTCTTAAGATGTTCCAACATTTCAGTAAAATATTCTAATTGCAAGTCTTTACACCAATTTGTTAAGTGTAGACCCTTCAGAAAGGTGAAACAACTAAACTCAATATTTGTTTGTTGAATGATGAAGCATCATAACTACTTGGTTCATCTTTCTTTTGTATTAATTACTAGCAATAGTTCACATCCTCAATCAGACAGATGTTCACATCTGCTAAAATCTTCATTCATCTCCACCACTTTACTTTAACTGAATGATACACATTAGCTTGAGCAACTATATATTCTAGAACTGAAATTGATAGTTCTTTTCGTGGGCGCCCCACCATTGTCTCTCTTCTGGTGCAGAACTTGGGAAGAGAGACATCTGGAAAGAAAGGAGTTGCTAGTTTAACTTGGTGGGGGATTTTATGCTTTACAACTTGCAATAATAACTTTTGATTGTTCCCTTTTTGCTGGTTGATGATGGTAGCTTCATGATTGCAACTTATTCTCTTTGACACCATTACAGCTGACCCTCTCCATTTATCCTAAAAAGACAAGTGTATGAACGAGTGACAAGTTGAATTTGAATTTTTACTAACTGTTGTCTCTATCTCTACAAGTGTGTAGATTATTTTTCATAGTGGACTGGAGCCATTCATGGAAAGTGCAATTTTGCTCACCAGTTCAAGCCCAGTAGGGTCACTCACTATCCAGCATTCTTGTATTCTGTTTGTTTACTTGGTGCTTGCCATCAGTTTCTTGACCTATTGTTCTGTTTCACTTTTTCATATATGGTGCCAAAATACACAGATTTCAGCTGCAAACTTACTGTGTTTTAAGCTGAGAGTCTACCGAAAACCACCTTCAAGCAAAGTCATGGTGGTTGTGATATTTACTCGCCTCTGAACGCGCTTTTTACGATCCTACTATGGGCAATGCCAGGTGCTTGGAAATATTGCAGGCACTATTTACGAACTTACGTTAGGTTATAAACCTTTGTTATTTATTTGGTTTCTATACAAGTTAAAACAAAATCGAGCCAAATACAAATTAAAATTTGAATTAGTTTCTATGGTTTCTAAACTAGTGATAAACCATCTACTATGGAATTAGGGAACAGAAATGGTAAAAAAATGCTCTTTAAGTAATGTGAAATCGATAAAAATATCTTCTATCAATAGTTTAGCTTAAAAATGTCTTTTCGTTAATTATTTGATCTAAACATGCCCTTGCCGCTTAATGGGTTAAAATTCTCCTTTTTTTCTCATATAAATATAATATTTCTTTTCTTCGTAAAAACATTCTCTTTCTAATGATGATTTTTTTTAAATTAGAAAATGTTTCTCCTATAATTTGGAAAAGATTAAGAAATAATTTTTTTTTGTTTTATTAGGATTGTTTGTCATTATCTAAATGAAAATTAATGATAAAATTACTGTAATTTTATTTACATGACCAATATATTAGTTAAACAATTAATTGAGCTATTTTATTTTAGTTATTAAAATGAGATTAAGAAGAAAAAATTATTTTAAGTTATTATAAAAGAAAGAAACAGAAATTGGGTTCTTTAATGGTAATATTTTTGTTAGAAATACATATATTTAAAAAGAAATAAAATACTAGTAATATATTTATTAGAAAAAAGATATTTTTGATCCATTACAATAAGGTGTCTTTGACCAAAGTATACATTTAAAGACGAAATTATCAAAGGCATGAGCATTTTAAAATTAAATTATTAACAGATATTTTTTTGATAAATTTCACAAAATTTAAATGCATTTTTGATCAACTACTTATATTAAAAATGATTTGAATTCAGATTTCGATCTTAAATTGTCTCTCGTATTTTTTTTATACATTCCTTAAAGGATTTTTTCCCCTGACTATTTCAGCTTATTGAAGTGTTAAGATATCATTTTTTATAATTAAATATTTATTTTACTTATATGTCATCTGTTCATCGGATATGTTGTTGTTTTATATGTCATCTGTTCATAATTTAAGTGTTTGTAGTCTTCAAGAATAATTATTACAGAGAATTTAAAAAAAATGAAAAGTAACTATTCGTATTCTTGAATTTCTAAAATGATGAATAATTTAAAATAACTTATATTTAAAAATCACGACCTATGATGAGGCATAACATTTTGGCTTAGTTTTGCGTTTGTTCAATGTTCAACAGAATTGCTTTACTCTACTGTTTCTAATTTAGAGATGCCACATTAATAAATGAGTATCAGAAATTGTATTTTGGTTAAAATAATCTTGGAAGTCAACAACAACAATAACATACTCAGTGAAATTCCACAGGTGGGGTCTGGGGAGGGTAGAATGTATGCAGATCTTACCACTATCTAAGTAGAGAGGCTGTTTCCTCGGAACCCTCATCTCAAAACCCATACGCAGAAAGGACTAAATATGATCAGAAGTAAAAGAAAGTACATGACAAGACGAAAATATAATACAATTAGCACATAAACAACAAAATAATGCTACGTGCTAGAAAGAAAACACTACTACTCAACCTTGTAGGCCCTCTGACTGTCTAATGCTACTAACCAATTATCCTACTATCCTAATTTGCGACCTCCACTTTTTCCTATCTAGGGTCATGTCTTCCGTGAGATTAAGTTTTGTCATATCCTGTCTAATCACCTCCCCCAGTACTTCTTTGGTCTACCTCTACCCCTATAAGTACCACCTAAAACTAACCTCTCGCACCTCCTAACAGGAGCATCGAAACTCCTTCTCTGCACGTGACCAAACCATAGCAATCTCGCTTCAACTCCTAAAACCAACCTCTCGCATCTCCTAACAGGAGCATCGATACTCCTTCTCTGCACGTGTTCAAACCATCGCAGTCTCGCTTCCCTCATCTTCTCTGCCACCGGGGCCACCTCTAGTTTCTCTCGAATGTTCTCATTTATGACCTTATCGCTCCTGGTGTGACCACACATCCTTATGTCAATTAAACAAAATCAAATAATTTTCAAAATATAAATTGAATGACCATTCAGACATTCAGCTCAATGTGCTTAGTATATTACTCTCTTGATCTAAAAATAGTTGTTCACTATTAA
This sequence comes from Solanum virginianum, assembly GCA_000787875.1. Classification (NCBI taxonomy): domain Eukaryota; kingdom Viridiplantae; phylum Streptophyta; class Magnoliopsida; order Solanales; family Solanaceae; genus Solanum; species Solanum virginianum. The sequence goes on from DF360517.1 coordinate 31,796, forward strand.
TTGGCATAAGAATTAAGATGTCGTAAATAATATGATTAATTTTTTTAAATCACCCTTTGAATATAATAAATACAATGTGAGGGTTCATCTGAACTCCCTTCTTCAGAAAATTATACTATTTATACATAATTAAAATTATTTTTTTTACTAGATGTCGAACCCTCTTCAAAAAGGTCATGTATTTGTTTTTTTAAATTTTGAATCTTTTTAATTAAAATTTTGACTCCACCACCAACCTTGAGAGTAGATGGTAATCTAATTTTAGAGAAAAACATTGTGCAATTGAGGATGCATTGATTATAGGAAACACCAATCAAATAATAATGCATTTAAAAACTCCAAGTGGATAAGAAATATTGGAAGTCACCTACCAATTAGTACTAGTATTCTTGATAGAGCATGTATTCAATAAGGGCTAAAAGTTCCTTTTTCCTTTGTAAAATAAATAAACAAATAAGGTGCTTGAGTGCTTTCCCCCCCACATTTTGAGTCTGCTTCCATACTTTTTCATCAAGTTCTATGTATTGTCACTGCAGTATAGTCATCCATCAAAATAATAATCAAGAAAATTATAATATATACTTTTTGTATATTGTTATATGATATATATTTAGTATATACATTCTGACACAAAATAGTATATTTCTTTCGCTTCAAAAGGATTGATCTGATTAGATTTGGCATTGAATTTAAAAATAAAGAAGAACTTTTAATCTTATGGTTCTAAATTAAACTTATGCTAAATGTACCATGATGTCCTTTAATTCTGTGGCCTGAAATATCACGTGAATATATTAAAAAAATTATTCATTTTAAAATAAATAAATAAATATAATCTGTATATTTAACTAGCGAATGCAATTATTTAAACAGGTGGATCAAATATATACCTTGTTTCTTTAGTTAGTTATTAGTAGCTCATTGGATATGACTAGAGCATTTACTTTATTTGATAGGTTCTTAGTGCGTTTGAACCAAACACTATACTATCACCTTAGGATTATTCCAATTAATTGTTTTTATTAGTGATTATTTTATTGCCATATTCTGACTTGGCAACTTAATCCAATCTTGCTTAGTAAGCAAAATCTTGAGGGGCTGTTTGGATTCCATCAAGCTTCTAGGCTCTTTTGGCCTTCTTTTTTAAGTTCTTGATCTCTAATGGAGCTTCAATATGAAGTATTATTACACAAGTTACATAATTCCCCTATAGTGTTAAAAGAGTTACTCTCTTCGTTCCATTTTAATTGGTAAATTTATTAAAAATATTTATCAATTTAAATAATCAAGAGAGAGTTAATTATCTTTTTTCCAACTTTACCCTAATTAGTATGAATTATTCTAGAATTAAATGGCACATATGTAGATAAAAGTTTATTTATTTATAAAAGATATATTAGTCAGACAACACTTTTGATTAATTTTTTCGATTGCGTCAAATCTTATCATGACAACTAAAATAGGACAGAGGGAGTAATTATTTATTATCCCCACTCTTTTTCAAATTATGAATTTTTTTTATAATTTAAGTATTTCGAATACATTATTCAATTTATTGATACATTTTATCTCGATTTTAGATAAATCACTCATCATCCTGATATATCGTGTCGTAATTTTGGATACATCATTCAATATTTCGATACATTGCATCACGATACATTACCTTTGTTGATACAAGACACACCTATCCCCGAAACATTAGATAAGAGTGATGTATCCGGAGAAAGCAGAGATTTTTGTAATTCTTTCAAATGGAAAGAAATTTTAGGGAATATGATAAAATAAATTGTGTATTCAGATAACTTTTTTTTTAATTTTAAATAATAATGAAAATAAAATAAACTAGGTGAGTATATACTTGAACTGCTTTCTTCGAAGTACTTTTACCTGTGAAGTCTGTCCATTTTGTGTTGTAGCAAAATAATATATATTACGAAACAATCGGTTGATTAAATTTATGAGTGATAGCAATCGTCATGATTACGTTTTTCAGAAAAGTAAATTAATTAGTTCAAAGATTTTTATGACATAATTAAGTGGTATATATATTAATTAAGGTACTAAAACAAGATATTATTATTTTACGATATACAAAGTCCAGTTGTACTTCTTTTCCTATTTTATGATTTTTTTTTCTTTGGCCGCCACACTACTGAATTAGAGACACATAAGAGGAAAAACAATTTGCTGCTGTGTATCTGTGTATTTTGTATGGTTTAATTTCTATTAGATGACACATGTTTATTTTATGCTAGCTATAGTTTCTAACCTTTTTAGTTTTTTCGTGTGTTTGTTTCTTTAATCCTAAGTCCTCTTGATAAAAATTTTATCTCCGTCACTTATAATATCTCAGATCAATGATAAAAAAGTTTGGTGAAATGGATAAGATTTTTTCATTATTAATCAGAGATTTTGAATTTGAATCTTGAAATGAAAAACTCCTGCTAGAGAGTCATCCGTCAGATTCAGATTTCTTAACATCAGAGTGATGTTTCAATGCAAATTTCACTCCTGTCTTCTTAGAGGGAGCATGTGGTCACTGGAGTTCCACATAGATGAGCAACTCACAAATAAATGAGCCTTACATTGGTCATACTTGGCAAATATTTTCGAATATTAGATAATTATACAAAAATTTAGAACAATTTGGGGAACTTTTTGTCACATTAGACTTGGTGGTTCCTAGCTATATGATTTGTAATTCACCAATCACTAAATTGATGAAAAATCTATATATTCAGAATTTATTTTTTAATCAGTATTTTACCGACCAATTTAAGAATTCCAAACATTAGTTTACACCTTAAAAAAAATTAGATTACGAAATTGCGAAATATCGAATTGGTACAATAGCATTATACATGTACTTATTTCAAAATACTGATTAATATAAGTGATGAAAAGTGACAGTAAAATATTTATATTAGAAAGATCAGCAAGCAAATTAAAGATATTTATTGTTGTCCCTAATGGAACTGAATGGGCTTGTGGTTGCCAAAAAGTACACAATGAGTTAGAAAACAAAAGTTTAATTAATAAAAAGTAATTAATTAAATACCCTGTTAATTATTTGCATAAATTAAGCTTTATATACCTTTTAATAATATTGTAAAGTGCCAAAAATAATAATGTAGTTATCAAGTTTAATTAGTAAACCCAATCTTCCACTTGATTCCCTACTCTTTAGTGGAAGAAATCATGTGGAAAATAATTATAATTATAATAATATAAATTTTAAAAAAATAAGAATATTTCCCTCAATGGCTGCTTTCAATAGTTCAAAAATTCAACTATATATATAGCCTATACATTTCATCACTTCTCATCCACTTCTTGGAATATTAACATTTCTTAGTAATTTTGAAAATTTTATTATAAGATATGGTTTTCAATAATAACCATATAATTTTTCTACTTGTGACACTTATAATTTATCCTGCAATTTGCTGTGGCCAAGAATCCAACTCTCTCTACACTAGAGCTACTTATTATGGCAGCCCTGATTGCTATGGAACCCCTAGTATGTATAATTTTCTCCTCATTATTTTCATTTTTTTAATTAAAAAAACCCGTTCGCGATAGATATATACTTGCACATGCGTAGTCGTGACAAATGGGATTGTTTAGATTGAATTTGAACAGGTTAAAAGTATGTTGAAATATTTCTGACATAACCAATATGAGGTTTAGAAAGAGTCACAAGTACGAGCCACATGCAAGAAAATTCGCACGTGTAGTTCTGGTCGTGGACATCTATATACTGCACTAAATTACTAATAGGTTCATGTAATTCTAGTGCGACAATTAGTCTCTTTTTCTAATTGATATTAATCTTAGTGTAACAATCCATCTTAAGATGAGAATCTCACGTTAGCAAAATATAAGAGAGATAAATAGATCTTACCTACTAGTAACGCATTTTAAAGTCGTGCAACCCTAAACTTAAAGTGAACTATCACTAGTGGACTAGACTGTTACACTTATGTTAATTACTCTATATATTATGATACAAGGTTAATATATAAGGTAATTTAAGTGTGGTTGTTATAACAAAAATAAAAACAGGTGGAGCATGTGGATTTGGTGATTATGGAAGGACAATTTATGATGGCAAAGTGAGTGGAGTCTCTAGGCTTTACAAGAATGGAACTAGATGTGGTGCTTGCTATCAGGTATATTAATTATATTATAATAATTTCTCCGTTTTAATTTATAAGATTATAAATTTTAAAAAATTTCTTACTTTTTTAAATTTTGTGTCAAAATAAATCAAGATAATCAAAGGTGAAAAGGAAGGTCTATAGACTTTACCAAACATAATCCATTTTGAACTTTTTAAAAAACTAAAAAGCAGTGGAAAATGACACCCACATATAACAATTTAAAAGAGTGGAAAACGTAAGATATTTTGTTGGTGGATTTTTTAAAATGTTTTGGTGGAACTTTTTTTTTTTTTTTTCATACAATGAATCAATGAGATACTTGTGTTATAATCAGCTTATTGAAAAAATACACGGCGAAAAATAAACTCTAGCTAAAATAACGAGAAACTTCCTATTTTTTTTGTATAAAAACACTATTACTTTCTCCGTCTCAATTTGTGTGATATTCTTTGGATTTCGAGATTCAAATTAGTCTATCTTTAATTGTAAAATTTTCATATTTTTTTTAAAAATATTTTGAATTATCAATTATTGCAACTTATAGTACTTTTTTTTATGTAATTTAGAAATATATAAATTTCATCTCAAAAAATTGAAGATTCTATGCCCAAATTCTTGGTCAAATTCAAACTATTAATTCTCAAAAAAACAAAAAATGCCACATAAATTGAAACGAAAGAATACTATTTTTTCTAATTTTCACCGATTCAATAAAAATATCCTTATATGAATCTCGAAATATGTAAGGTGTCACATACATTGAAACGAAATGTAATCTCGAAATATAACTTGCAGGTTAGGTGCAAGGTAGCAGGTCATTGCACTGAGGAGGGTACAAGAATAGTGGTAACAGATTATGGTGAAGGTGACCATACAGATTTTATACTAAGTGTCCGTGCTTATACAGACATGGCAACCTCAGGAATGGCTAAACATTTGTTGGACTATGGAGTTGTTGATGTGGAATATAGAAGGATTCCTTGTAGGTACTATGGTTACAATTTAATGATTAAAGTTCATGAAAATAGCAGGTTTTGTAACTATTTGGCTATCCTACCAATATATCAAAGTGGTGCATTTGATGTGGAAGCTCTAGAGGTTTGGCAGGTACGTTTTCCAGAGTCGAATTCAAAATTTAGATTCAATACTATAAATGTGATTTTATTGTTTTGTATGCATACATATAATTTGAATAATAAAACGAATTTAGTTGAACTCACAAAACGCGACCACTTGATAAATCCTCTTCTTATACGAATTCATACGATATATTTTCTCCTATCAAATTTATACAAACATATTGTGCGCTGTCAGCTACTCTCTCCATCCATTTTTACTTGTTCACTATGCTATTTTGGGATGTCCAATAATATTTCTTCAATTTATGAAATCAAGAGATAATTTTATACTTAGTTCCTAATTTACCCTTATCATTAGTTATAACCATTTTCCTATTATATTTTTCAAACATTGTGTTTATTATATATTCAAAGGGTGATTTATTAAAATTACACCTGTCATTTACTACTTCTTAATTCTTATGTCAAATCAATAAGGGGACAAGTAAAGTTGCACAGAGGGAGTAATTTATTGAATAAAGTTTGTGTCTGAGTTAATTAAGAGCGTCACAAATACCGTCAAAGCTAGGATCTTCAGAGAGTTTAAAATACAAAGAAGTAAACACATGAAAAAAAATCAAAATCATATAATATCTACTATGTACTATATATAAATAAATAAAAAATTATAATCTTATGCATTCAATGTAATAGACAAAGCTCTTCCCGATACACATCCCTACGTACCAAGAGTACTAAAAATTTAGAACCTATAAGTATTTATTGATAATTAATTCTCTCTTGTGTGACTACGAAAGTATATATTACTATCCACTTGTGTGACTACAAAAGTATATATTACTATCCAAACTATAAAGTTGATTTCTGAGATGACCACTCGACTAATAAAGTCTTGTTCTTAATTTGTTGAAAGAATTGAAATCAAGTAGAAAGATGACTTTCTGAGATAATAAGTATCAATCGACTGACCATCTGTATATGATTGTATATGCAGGAAGATTGCAAGGAATGGAAGGGTATGAGAAAGGCTTATGGAGCAGTATGGGACATGGCAGATCCACCAAAAGGATCACTTACTTTCAGAGTTCAAATCAGCCTTAATGGAGAAGCATCTAAATGGGTGCAATTGAATGATGTTTTGCCTGATGAATGGAAGGCTGGAATTGCTTATGATACATATCTTCTACTAGACTAAATTATTATTAACTACTTATTTCCTAATTAATTTTCAGTTTCTGTTGTAAAATGTGCAATTTTCTTATTAAGTGTTTGATTGTCAAAAAAACATAAGTCATAGAAGATTGAGTGAAATTGTAATGTTGTAGGGTCTTTGCATTGTGGTTGATATAAAATAAATAGTCATGATTTTATTATGCCTCTCTTGTTTCACAAAATACATGTTTATAATGGGAATGATTCGATCAGTCATTCAGTTATTCATCATAAAACAAGTTTGTCTTATGATACGATACTTTAAAATAGTGAAATTGCTCCATTAATTACAATTTCTGTCTCATATACATGCACTGGTGTTCAAATTTATAGCCCAATAAATTTGGGCCATCTTGTTTTATATGCATATACAATCAAATGTATATGTAGTGTATATTTTGATCATTTTTGATACATTAAATGACCGAATGACATTGATAAGTATCTCATTTAATTTATATATGGACCAATTTTCGTGTGTTTGTTTCTTTAATCTTAAGTTCTTTGAATAAAAATTTTGTCTCCGTCACTTATAATATCTCGGATCAATGATAAAGAAGTTTAGTGAAATGGATAAGATCTTTTCATTATTAATCAGAGATTTTGAATTTGAATCTTGAAATGAAGAACTCCTACTAGAGAGTTATCCGTCAGATTCGGATTTCTTGACATCAGAGTGATGTTTCAATGCAAATTTCACTCCTGTCTTCTTAGAGGGAGCATGTTTTAGTTGGTCACTGGAGTTCCACATAAATGAGCAACTCACAAATAAAGGAGCCTTAAATTGGTCATACTTGGCAAATATTTTCGAATATTAGATAGTTATACAAAAATTTAGAACAATTTGGGGAACTTTTTGTCACATTAGACTTGGTGGTTCCTAGCTATATGATTTGTAATTCACCAATCACTAAATTGATGAAAAATCTATATATTCAGAATTTATTTTTTAATCAGTATTTTACCGACCAATTTAAGAATTCCAAACATTAGTTTACACCTTAAAATATATTCAGAATCTATTTTTTAATCAATATTTCATCGACCAATTCAAGAATTCCAAACATTAGTTTACGCCTTAAAAAAATTAGATTATGAAATTGCGAAATATCGAATTGGTACAATAGCATTATACATGTACTTATTTCAAAATACTGAATACTATAAGTGATGGAAAGTGACAGTAAAATATTTATATTAGAAAAATCAGCAAGCAAATTAAAGATATTTATTGTTGTCCCTAATGGAACTGAATGGGCTTGTGGTTGCCAAAAAGTACACAATGAGTTCGAAAACAAAAGTTTAATAAAAAGTAATTAATTAAATACGCTGTTAATTATGTCCCTAATGGTTGCTTATGATACATATCTTCTACTAGACTAAATTATTATTAACTACTTATTTCCTAATTCATTTTCAGTTTCTGTTGTAAAATGTATATGTAGTGTATATTTCGATCATTTTTGATACATTAAATGACCGAACGACATATTGATAAGTATCTCATTTAATTTATACATGGACCAATTTTAGACCCATTTCCCGAAACTCCCAACATAATATTCTCCTCATATTTTCTAAAGCTAAAATTTAGTTTTAAATCTTTAAAACTAATTTTCTAATTTCAAGAGAAGTATTTTAATTTTTTTCCCTTCAAAAGACTTTTTTTTTTTGCTCTTCTTTGTTAGATTTTCTCAGTTATATTTTTAGATAAGTGATACTTGTCAAATATAATTTTTAAAGACCTCCAGATGATTCTCATTTAACAAGCATCCTATCTTAGAGGTGTTTTTTTAAAATTTTATATTCTTAACTATGGCTAAGATGCTTGTTAAATGAGAATCGTCTGGAGACCTTTAAAAATTATATTTAACAACTCGAGAAAGTGTAATAGGGGAGAGCTAAATTCACTTGTACAACATATGAAGAAAATAGTCGAGGAAAGTGATAAAAATAATAAAAAAAATTGAAATAGAAAAAATTAACGTCTGATCAATTCGATTATGAATTTTACTAAATTGACAGATTTATTTGTCCTTTTTCCTTTTCGGGGGGGG
>DF360517.1:40399-58765 GCA_000787875.1 Solanum virginianum
GGGGGGGGGGGGGGGGATCACAGCCTCCAACCCCCCAACCCCACCACCATTAGGTACGTTTTTCACTACTCTAATGTGAAAGGGATGCATATCGTACTTCTCTTCTAGTTCTAGGAGGCTGCAAAGTGAATTACCACATGACATGAACACAAGTATATCTAAGTTTTGAATTGGATGATTTACATAAATAATATATTATTTAATTTAAATTATGAGTTTTAATATAATTTTAATTTTTACCAAATATAATTATATTTTTGTTACCAAAAATAATAAAGAGAAGGAGAAATTTCAGTTCTCTTTATTACTTTTTTTTTTCTCTCTCTCTTTCTTTTAAAAATACTGATTAATTATTTTAATTAAAAATTTAATTTTAGATTGAATATTATGCAAATAATGTCGTTACTATTCTTTAAACTAAAAGATTTATTTTATGTAAATACATATATAATGCACTGACACAATTTTAATAGATTAGCCTATAAACTAATTTAAATAGTGTTTAAATATTTAAAATTCAGATATAATATCTTTTGACACCATTAATAAAAATAATAATAAAAACTACAATTGTAATACATTTTGAATTCGATACTTCATATGTACTATAGACATTTTTTAATGCACGTGGAGAATATAATTAATATAAGTATTTTTAGACACTATTAATAAAAATAATAATAAAAACGACAATTGTAATACATTTTGAATTCAATACTTCATATGTATTATAGACATTTTTTAATGCACATGGAGAATATAATTAATATAAATATTTTTTGACACCATTAATAAAAATAATAATAAAAACTACAATTGTAATACAGTTTGAATTCGATACTTCATATGTATTATAAACATTTTTTAATACATGTGGAGAATAAAATTAATATATTTTTAATATAATAATTATTTTAACATCATTAATAAGAGAAAATAAAAAAAATAACTATAATACGTTTTAAATTCAATAAATAATACATATTATAAGTATTATGTGTGAATTTTAAATTTTTTAGTGTGATTTAATTAATTTTATATCATAACTATAATACGTTTTAAATTCAATAAATAATACATATTACAAGTATCATATGTGAATTATAAATATTTTAGTGTGACTTAATTAATTTTATATTATTAAAAAATATATTATATTTATTGAAATAATCATAATAAATTTATAATAATGTATAATATTAAAAATGATAAGTAGAATGGGGAGGGAGAAAGAAAGAGAAAAGGAAATTTAAAAAAAAGGCAAAAAAACACGTCCAGCCAAGAAATAAAGAGAAAAGAGAAGAAAGAGGAAGTGAAAGAGACGAAGAGAAAGAAAGAGGAGGAGTTTTTTTTTTTTTGTAATTTATTGATAAAATACGCTATAAATTATAATTAAAAAAATCCTAAAAAAGATAATTTTTAAAATATAATATATTATTTATGCAAATATTCTTTTTCAATTTGAATGGGTTGATTTTTAAAAATTTTATATTAAAATATCCCTAATTCATTGAATTTGACTCAACAAATTGCCTCTCTTTCCACCTATTGAATTAAGTTGGTCCATCCAAAGTTGACGTCATTTTTGGTTCGATAGATGAAAAAAAAAGAGCATTTTTCTAGTCAAATTCAATAGGTTAGGAACATTTCTGGTCCAATAAGTGTAGGTAGGCTTTTGTTTATCGAGAGTTCGAAAATCACAGCATCTAGTCGAGCTTAAAAAAATATAAAGTGAAGGTGCTATTTTTACACTCGATGTTAACTATAGAAGATATTTTTTATTTACATTCAATAGGTTAAAAGGACATTTTTTTACTCTTTTCTGTTGAATTTATTATACTTTTGAAGTTATGCATTTAGAATGTTATAATATTTCTTAAATTTTATTGTTTCACACACATACATATACTTTAAAAAATAGAAGAATTAATTTAAATAGCCAGTCAAATAGCTCATTAAAATAAAATGATCATCAAATATATAAGGGATAATTATAGTAAATAGCTATTCTATCAAAATAATTACCAAGAAAGATTATCCATTGTATATGTATGTATAGTCAATGTATATTTCATTTATAGTCAAGTTATATTCAGTTTTTAATGCATCATAATGTATATTTAGTGTATAGCTTAAGTATAAACAATCTACATTGTATAGTCGGTGTATACCTTCTATGCTTTTGGCAAGCTATATTGTATATTCATGTATATTTTCTATGATTTTTTATCTATTTCTTATGTAATTAGTTTATTTTATATATTTAAAATTATTTCAATATATAATATGTGTATAATCATATATATCAATTAAAAAAAATCCCAAAAAAGTATTGGGGTAGGTTGAATTCTAGCAAATGTAAAGCTACTACGTATTCATGAAACTATAGTTCCCTACTACTCCATTATGTGGCCCATTAACCACTAAACTCTTTGTCTAAATTACACATGGCTATATATGTTTTTGAAGTATGTGAAATGCAAAGGCACTAGGTTTTGCTTTGCCAAGTAAACATCAAGAATGTTGTAGTGGCTACCTAGGTTCTATAAGCTTCTAAATTAATGATGATGCTAAAATTTTAAAGTGGATGCTCTAATCAAATAATTTGGGTAGTGGAAAATATAGGATTGATTGATTTTTTATTTTATTTTTTTTTTGTGGTAAAGGAATGAGTGAATTAATAAATGAGCGGGAGACAGATTTTTTAGATTGATATTAGTTGTGTGAAAATAAGAATATTTTTTTTGTCATGAGATAAGGGTTTAGCGAAAATAATCTTTTAATTTTTTAAGGTAAAGATAAAATTCTCCGTACACTTTGTCTTCTTTAAATCTCCTGGGATTACATTGGGCATGCATGCATGCATACATACATACATATGTTAGTTTAAGTCATATAAAATTATTTCAATGGATTGGATGTATCATATTTTCATGAGCTAATTTTATCGCTCCAATTTTTTCCTAATTATTGAAAGAATATGGGCTCTTCTTGAAGGAGATGCCACTAATTCTCCTTCCTTGGGTCTCAAATGTGATTGGGATTTGGGAATATATGTTTTTCCTTGAGTCAAGGGTCTATCAAAAATAACCTATATAATTTTCAAGATAGAGATAATGTCTGCGTACACATACCTTCCTCAGATCTCACTCATGGATTACATCATATGTTTAACTCGCCCAAAAATATTTGAATGGATTAGATGTATCATATTTTCATAAACTTAGTTTATCACTTCTCCAATTTTTTCCTACATCTTAATTACTATCCAGCATGCACCATTTGGCATCATTTGAGTGTACTGCATATGAACTTCAACAGGAAACACACCAATCCCACACAGCATTTTCATCCAACAAGTACATACTGATAAGAGCGGCGAAGCCAGCATTTTCGTTAAGAGTATTAATATTTTTAGAATATGAGGGGATGATTTTTATATCAACGATGTTCAATAATTAATATATATCAAAATATCTATATTTAATCTATATATTCGAAACTGTGTTTCGACGAGGGGTGCTCAGATGAATGTAGAAGTGCAGAAATATATATGTCCTTTTCATATGGTCCTTTATGTAGGTTTAAAGTGTTTAATAATTGAAATGAAATCAATAATGTGTAAGATCAATCATCATAAGGGCTATTCTTTGACTTACATTTGGTTTCCACTGCCCATAGTGGAGAAGAAACGTGTCTACTAATATGAATGTCAACTCCTTAGAAACTTTACTATAAGTATGGGACTTTTCTTCACTTAATTTCCATCATACAAAGTCTTATAATTAATTTCTCACTTGTCATTTCTTCTTTCTTATTTTGTGAACAAAAAATGGATCATTCTCTTAAATATACTTGCATTTTTATGTGCATGATTATGCTTATGCCAGCATTTTCCTACAGCCAAACCTTAGTTTCCAAGGCATCATTTTATAGTACCTCTGATGGCATGGGAACACCATGTATGCTACTTACCTTCCCTTTTAAATTTTCCTCGAGTCGTTTCAATTTGCTTGTCTTATTTTTTTTGTTAGTCCATTTAAATAAGAACATCTTTTTCCCTTTTTAGCAATTCTTTAATTTTAACTTTCCGCATTACATATTTAAGATCACAATTACGTATATTTGACATATCTTTAATTTGAAACACAAAAATTCAGAAGCATTCTTTGCTTTCTTAAACTTTATCTCAAGTCAAAATAGGACAAATAAATTAAAATGAAAAGGGATAAAAATACCCCCGAACTATTTCAAAAGATCTAAATATACCTTTCATCCACATATTTCGCTAAAGAATACCCGTCGTTTATATTTTTGGCTTTGCTTATGCATGCCCTTTGACTAACGATCAACACTTGAATATCACATAATGCAATAATCCAGAACATTTTTTTACCTTTTTCTATATATTTTTTAACCGAATTAGAAGGAACATGTGAATATCACAAATTATTAATGTAAAATTTTCATCGATTATTACTATACATGTTTTAATATTAATTTTGATATGATTCAGCTGGAGCATGTGGTTATGGAGACTATGGTAAAGATGTGAACAATGGCCAAGTGTGCACAGCCTCTAGGCGTATCTACAGAAATGGAGCTGGTTGTGGTGCATGCTATCAAGTACGTATTAATTTCATTTTTATCGGTAATAATTTATAATTATCTTTCAGGTGACATCATATATTATATTGTCTCACCGTGACACTATTTATTGAAAGTGGACCCCTTTAATATTACCATGGAAGTTTTAAGTTTTATGCACAAATAATTAACGATATGGAAATATAATCTCGCTATACAATCAAGTCATTTAAATGATAATTATCGACAATTTTACTTGATGAAGAACTTCGAATAGTTGATGGTAAAAAGTAACCTGGTATAACATATTCTAAATTTAGTTAAATTTAAAAAATGTTTTTCAATAAAGTACTTTTGATCAGAAGCAATTTGTGTTGAATTAATTAATAAAATTCAAAATACTTTTGAGCATCAATCAGTATTTAACAAGTCTCTTAACATGTGTTTCTAAGTTATTTTCTTATAAGTTTATTTCTTTCAAAAAAAAAAAACTTTTGCAATAACCAAAAAATAAATAAATAGTCAAACATTTCACTTTTTTTTTGGAATAAACACTTTTTTGAAAAAATAAATATTTTTAACCTTTCAAAAGCTTGATCAAACAAATCATACGTCAATATAAAAATTCATTACATTGGCAACAACAATAACATACCCTATGAAATTCCAGGCGAGAGTAAAATGTACCAGACCTTACACTATCTCATAGAGATAAAAAGGTTGTTTCCGGAAGCTCATTACATATTGCCAGTGTACTTAAATCAACTAAGACAAGATATCAATTAATTCTATTACAGGTAAGGTGCAAGAACAATGCATTGTGTAGTGAAGAGGGAACAAAAGTTATGGTGACAGACAGTGCAGATGGACAAGAAACAGACTTCATTCTCAGCTTCAAAGCTTATGCAAAATTAGCTAAAAATCCAAGTTTGGCAGGTCGCCTATGTGGAAAAGGGGCTGTTGAAGTAGAATATAGAAGAGTTTCTTGTGGTTATGGAGGAAATCTTATGGTTAAAATTCATGAACATAGCAAGTATGCTGATTATCTTGCTATTGTTGTCTTGAACCAAGGTGGTACCACTGACATCCATGCTGTCGAAGTCTACGAGGTATAACATTTGCGTACACTCTATCATCTATACGATATTATTGTTATTATAGAATTAAGTGTTAATAGTTAGATTCGAAAGAGTGTTATGACACCTCTTTTAGAGAGAATGATTATAGGTTGGATCACTAACCACGAATTCTCAACGGATCGAGTCATGATTACCTATTCACTTATTTGATCTCAAATAATATAAATTTAGGGTTAATTATAGTAGATGGTCATTCAGTCGTAGTAATTATAAACAAAAAATGATCATTTATTGTATACACATGCATGATCAGTTTACATTTCATGTATAATCAAGTTATATTCAATTTTTGAGTGTATCATAATGTATATTCAGTGTGTAACTCATGTATAAATAATCTATATTATATAGTCGGTATATATTTTTTATAACTTTTGGCAAGTTATATTACATAATCACGATATATTTTCTATGATTTTAATAATATTTGATTATTTGAATGTACTTCAGGAATCAAGCCAACAGTGGATATCAATGAGAAAGGCATATGGTGCAGTGTGGGACTTGTCAAGTCCACCATGTACAGACCTTAAAGTAAGGTTCCTAACAAGTACAAGTGTTGAAACCAAATGGGTACAATCAGACAAAGCTGTTATTCCTGCTCAGTGGAAAGCTGGACTTACCATTGAAACTGATATTCAGCTCACTTAAGTAATTAATTACTATATTATATATACTAGTTAATTTGGGCGATTTCTTAATTAAAATGCATGTTTATTTACCAAAAAAAAAAAGGTCTAGAAGTTATGTAATCTGTGTTGTACTTTTGGCATGTATAGTAGTAAGTTGCTAAGGGTTATATGTATGTTATGTATTTCTGTTTCGTGAGAATTTATGAATAAAAAGTCGCCATTTGAATTTTACTAGTATTTGATTGGACTATTTTGACGAAGTCGATTTACCATTTTTAGATTTGCTACTCCTCGTTTCGTTTTAATTTATATGACACATTATTTTAGCAAGTTACAGAAAAAAGGAATATTTTTACGTTTTAGAAATAATTCAAATTTCATTAATTAATTTACACTTAAACTCTGCACGAATTGTTATGTAATGGCTGAGTTGGAGGCGCAAAGGGTTCATCAACCCTCTTCAAAGAATTGGATTCGTCTAACTTTTTTATATTCTAAATCTCCTTGATAAAGATTTTCGTTTATATATTCGAAAATATATAAGATTAAATCATATACTTTTCAATGAAGTGGACCCATGAGTTTTTTAGTTGTTATACCAATATCTTTAAACATTAAAAAATATAAAAAGTGAAAGCTATAAGAATTTGAACTCATAATCTTTTGTACATAAAACTTTACTTAAATCGTAAAACTAAAAATAACTGACGCAACATTGTGCACAAACATCCAAAATAAAGATGATGAAACATGTAACTTCTTGTTGTTTCTTATACAAGAGAAATACATGTACAATTGCATGCATTAATTAATTCCTAGTTTTAGATGAATTTAATCTTTTAATCTTTCGAAGATAAGTAGATAAAACCATAAAATCATGAAGCGTAAAGCAATTAGATATAGACTAATCATGTATTAGTATATAGTTGTTCATGTTTTCGTATTTTATTAATCATGTTCTATTTCTAGAAGAGTTTTGTCCTTTTACTAGCTTCGTAAATAAAGCATATACTATATTATATACTTTCATATTAAAGTATGATTTCTACTTCGAAATAAGTTTTAATTTTATCACCTTTGAACAAATTAAAAGTTATATATTCAAACTTCTTTATAACATTAATGATGATTTTGAAATTTTTGCCAGATAGTGACAGACTACTTTACATTTAATATAATAACGACATTTGATAGTTTGAATAATATTTAGTTGTTATAGGCCAAAAAATGTGTAAAAATCTATTTGTTTTTTTTAAAAAAAATTGTAGTGTTATGGACGGAGGAACTTTAATGTTAAATTCTAAGTTGAATATACTTTATATAAGAAGAAAATTTAAACAATAAAAATATATGTTCATATAATATTCTTTGTCATATAATATTGTATTAAAATATCAAAATATCTAGACCTACTATTAGAGATCTTAGAGATTCTTCTTCTATAAGATGGTAAATTGTTGTGTCATCAAGAAGGAAGATAATTATTATGTTAGGCATATACTTTCATCCGTTCATCTTTACTTGTTTAACAGTGGTGGAACTATTCTATAGCTAGGATGTTCATCCGAATCTCTTTTGAGGAAAAATTCTATAATTTCTACATATTATTAAAATTATTTTTTATCTATATGTAATAGATGTCGAACCATCTTCGGTTGGTTCAAATTCTTGAATTCGCTTTTTTAGATTTTGAATTCGCTTAGTTCAAATTCTGGCTCCACCACTATTATCTATTATTCTATTTTGAAATATACAATTTATTAAATCAAAAGATAATTTTATATTTAATTTTTCATTTATCCTTATCATTAATTATAATCTATTTTTTATTATATTTTTAAGATATTAAATAATAAAGAATTGATAAAGATGGACAAAGAGAATACATCATAGTATAAAAATGAGTGTCTTTGTTAAGGTTAAAAACTGTTAAAAAAAAAAGTAAAACATAACATAAGAAAATAGTTTCAATTTTTTTAATTATTATTGTGAAATATTATTATATTAAGATGTTGTCCTTGAGATATTTGATTTTACATGTGACACTAAAAATAATTTAAGTTGAAGAGTTCTTCCAGCTATTAGCCTATATATTACTTCTTCTTACTGGCCAAATGGACGGATTTGATCAAATTTAATTGGATTAAATGTGAATCAATATAAAATGAGTAATAATTTAAACCCGTTCATATATTAAATGAGTACAAATAAATTGGGTAAGAAATAAATTGGATAAAATACTAATTTATTCATATTTTAGTGAGCAAATAGTACTCTACTTTAAAATTCTATATGAATAAAATAATTTACTTTATTTTTGGATAAAAACATTAACAATATTTCATTTAATTATATTGTATCATAAAATTAAATTCGACATCCAATGCGAGATTTAACTTTTAAATTGGGATTCAATCTCGATTCCAAATTAATCATACGACCCAATTTCTAACGAGACCAAACATATAACTTTTGACTCGAAATTTAATTTCGATACTCGAACTGAGAGGGGGTCAAGTGTTGGATTGGGATTAAAAAATATAAATTTTTAAAATTTGAATTTTTTTAAATTCAACTTTCAATTTTTCTCATATTGATTTCATGCTTATAAGTTATAACCTTAATTTATAGTGGCTCATTCTTGTGGGTTTTCTAACCGTAGCAAGTTTTTCAACTGAATTTACAATTTTTATGATAAAATTTAAACTTTTTATAAAGAAAAAATATTTTATAAAAAAAATAATTTTCTTTGGGTGGTGGAAGGGTGGGGGGTTGAGGGCTTGTGGAGGGATCATGGTATTGCAATTGAATGAGAGTTTTGTCAAATATTTTCCTACTTTTTAGAGGTAAATTATTTTTCTTAAATTTGAAAAAAAAATAAGTTTATTTAAATTTATATTTTCAAAATATTTAAGTCAATTAAACATAAAAAAATTAGAATACATAATGAATTTTGAGTGAGAAGAAGTTAGAAGCTTAACCCATTTGATCAAATCATAGTTTACCCATTTTTTACCCATGAATACCCATATTTCTATGGGTTGAATATGAGTTTAAATCCATATTTTACCCATATAAAAAAGTCACTATCCAAACTACTAAAATATGGGCGGGTTAGACGGGTTACCACAATATGAATTCATTTTGTCGGTACTACTTCTTTTACTTTTACATATAACAAAAAAATTTTACCTACTACATACATAGGAAGCCAGATATTACTTATTCGTTTGATCAAATTCAATAATTTTGTTTCAAATTTTAAATTTATAGTAAGACTTTTTATTAAATATATATAAATTATTAATTTAAAATCTAATAATTTAAAAGAATTAAAATTTAAACTCAAAAACTTCAACCTGTGACTCAGCATCTCACTACATAAGCATATGATTTTTTTTAAACATTATTTTCTGTTCTTGGCAGAGTAGGCTTTTTTAAAAAAAAAGAGGAACTTTATGCATTTAAAATGAAATATATGTATAGGAATTTCAATAATAAATTACTACTTCTGGAATCTGGTCCATATAGTTTTGGTTCTCCATATTTTGCTCATCTCTTGAGAAAAGATTTAATTATTTTGATTATAAGAATTAAGAGTATTTGTGTTATTTGTTCTTAATTATCTCATTTAGGATGTGTTTCTTTCTTCTAGAAAATATTTTTTTGAAAGAAAAGTAAATTTTATACTTCTTATTTTCCATGTTTGGTGGTGAATGAATATTCCAATATTTAGTAGGTGAATAGAAAACATTTTCCATGGAATTATAGCAGTAGACAATTCAAATTAAAAGTCTAGTCATCAAATAATAAATTAATAGTTATAATATTTTTGTGTAACGTAATTTAAATTCTCAAACAATAAATTGTACTCATACACTATTTCTATTCGTCTCAATTGATGTGATATATTTTTAATTTTAGTTTTTTTTCTCGAAAAAAACGACATTTTTTTTTGTCTTGAAGACTATTTAATCATAGTGACATGATCACTTGTTCGGATCCTCACCACAACTCATTAAAATTAAAAAGCGTGTAAAAATTCTCAGGCATAGTTCATTTTATTAAAAATAATTATCCTAAATTATATGTCAATTTACAACGCCAAGATAGAATTAGTACTAACATTTTTTTCTATCAAATCCTTCTAATTAATTCTTTTTGAAAGAATAAACAAGTTTGCAAAGCTCCAAAAAAAATATTTTAAACAGATAAATTAGTAAAAGTAACTTTTTCTATTTATAATTTTTAAAAAGATAGATAAAAAAATGGACAACTAATATAAAAGGGAAAGTAATAAATGGTACGGGCGCGGCAAAAGGTGTCTTCCATTAATTTAAAACAGTGACATTTTTCTAATCTTAAGTATCGTTAATTAAAACCTATGAGATTAAAAATCATCTTTATTTAGATATTTGTTGCTTCAAAGAATGAACTAATCAAATTGTAAAACTTGTATTAAAATCAGAAACAAGAAGCTTTATGCTCCATCCGTCCATTTATTTGTCCATTATACTATTTTAGAATGTCCAATAATACTTGTTCAGTTTATGAAATCAAGAGATAATTTTACACTTAGTTCATAATTTATTCTTACCATTAATTATAACTATTTTCCTAATACATTTTTTAAGATATTGTATTTATTATATTCAAACAGTGATCTGATAAATTACCCTTATCATTGACTATCTCTTAATCTATGTGCTAAGTCAACAGGGGATATGGACGGAGGGAGTACATGGTAACTTTGAAGACCAATTACAAAGTTGGCCATGGATTTAAGCCAAGTCAATACCTACCCTTGGGACACTCAACTATAAATAGAGAACTTTACATTTTTCATCATCCAAATTAGTTATCTCTTCTTTACATTTTTAGCACAAAAAAATGGCTATTTCCTTCAACAGTTGTTCCACTTTTATGATATGTATGATTTTGCTTTTGCCTGCATTTTGCTTTGGTAATAAAACCTATGATTCTAAAGCTACTTATTATAAGACCTCTGATGGCAAAGGAACACCTAGTAAGTCACATTTGATTTTCACGTTAGATCAGTATATTATGATCTAAGGTTTTTGTTTTCTTTCCTTTTAAGATAGATTGATTAATTTGCAACATATATTTGATCAGCTGGAGCTTGTGGTTATGGAAAGCATGGCAAATATGTCAATGATGGGCTCGTTAGCGGGGCGTCATGGAAG
Source organism: Solanum virginianum (assembly GCA_000787875.1). Taxonomy (NCBI): domain Eukaryota; kingdom Viridiplantae; phylum Streptophyta; class Magnoliopsida; order Solanales; family Solanaceae; genus Solanum; species Solanum virginianum. The sequence continues at coordinate 51,962 of DF360517.1, forward strand.
CTTTACAACAATGGAGCTGGCTGTGGTGCATGCTATCAGGTATGCGAGAGCGGATTCAGAATTTGAATTTTCTGAATTCGAGTTTAGAATCTTATAATAGTAGTATCCCGATTGATTTACTGGATATGTTTGAAATATATATTATTACATTAGAACTTTTTATACATATAAAATGAATCCATAACATATACACATATGGCTAGTTTAAAGCAATTTGTAGACCTTATAATCAACGATCCAATTAATTTTAAATAGATATACGTTATATATATATATATATATATATATATATCGTTAAGATTTATTTGTAATTACCCGATAATGACGCACGTGTGACTATTAATTATCAACAATATATTACAGGTGAGGTGCAAGGACAAGGCACTATGTAGTGACGTGGGAGTTAAGGTAATAGTGACTGACAGTGGTGAAGGACCTGAAACTGACTTCATTCTCAGCTCGAATGCCTTTGCTAAAATGGCAAAGAATCCAAAGCTAGCTAAATTGTTGGTGCCAAAGGGAGTGGTTGATGTTGACTACAAAAGAGTTTCTTGCAAATATGGAAATCTCAAAATCAAAATTAATGAACATAGCAAGTATCATGGCTACCTTGCCATATTTCTATTTAACAATGGTGGCTATGTTGATATCTTGGCAATTGAGATCTATGACGTAAGTATATATATATTTCCTTGTTTTTAAAATTATATTCTTTGGTACTATGAGGATAGAGGGTGTTTGATTAAACTTATATATAAACTGGTTAATATATACAACGTTTGTAAAAAAAAAAATCGACTAATGGTGAATAACAAAAAGCTTATTAGTCAAAATCAGTCGTAAGTTGATCATCTCAACTTATGATTTTAGAGATTATAAATATTTTTGGTCCTATCAAATGTTTTACAATTTTGCTAAAACGTATTAGCTTCTAATTATCCCTCTATTTTATCATTCGTCCTTTCTTATGCATAATTACTTCTAACATTATATTTAAGTCATTTTAACAAAAAAAGTACATATCATTATCTTTATACTAAACACATTAACAATTTATTATCAGTTTCAACCTTTCTATCCAATCATCAGTTTAACAGTTTCATCGATTATTTATAAATACTACACATTTGGTAAATAACATTAATTTTGGATTGATATATACAGGCAAAAACCAAAAAATGGATCCCATTGAGAAGATCATATGGAGCAGTTTTTGACTTGGCAAATCCACCAAAGGGAGATTTGAAAATAAAGATCCAAATAAAAGAAGGTGAAAAGGCCAAATGGATTCAATCTGACAAAACTGTCATCCCAGATTATTGGAAACCTGGCTCTGTTTATGAAACTGACATTCAGATTCCTTGAAAAAAATGAAATATGTTCTTTTAAATATTGTCAATTTCTATGATGTCGTTTGGAGTCAAATGGAGTTTATAATCAAATATTTGTGTTTTAATAAAGCTGAACATATTAAGTTCGAGTATTGATACATGTAAAGAAAATTATTTCTAAAATTGTGGTATATTATTGTGTTATATATATTGGTGTATAGAGTATGTCTTCATGAAATTTCATTAAATTGCAATACTTGGTATATATATGAATCGTAGTATCCTATGATCATTTTGAACACAAATTACATCTTTATTTATTTGGTTGAGGACCTATTGTTCTGCGGGTTCAATTGAAATTGATGTTTTCAAAGTGAAAAATAAATACATATATGTAAAAATCATTAGAATTTAATAGATATTACTTATATCTTTAATTCATAAGTTTAAAATTAATCATAATATTTTTAGTGTAAAAAATCAACAACTTAGACAATGACAACAACAATATAAGCAATAGAGCCATCAAAAAGAGCTTAGCTCATGAAACTTGTCTAGTCCAATTCATTGGAAGTAAAGTTAAGATAAGATGTTTCAGGTCATTGAGGAATTTTTTAAAAAGAGCAAATACTTGAAATATAATAAGGCAAAAATAGTAATAGTTTGCTTAAATTACGATTTGTAGCTACATATTATAAGAGAGAGGCGAGCGAGATCGAGAGAGGGAGAAGAGAGGGGAGGGAGACGAGAGAGGGAGGAGAGATGCGAAGGAGAGAGGCAAGAGAGGCGAGAGAGATGAGAGAGGGAGGAGAGATGTGAAGGGAGAGGCGAGGGAGACGAGAGAGGGAGGAGAGATGCGAAGGAGAGAGGCAAGAGAGGCGAGAGAGATGAGAGAGGGAGGAGAGATGTGAAGGAGGGAGGCGAGCGAGATCGAGAGAGGGAGGAGAGATGCGAAGGAGAGAGGCAAGAGAGGCGAGAGAGATGAGAGAGGGAGGAGAGATGTGAAGGAGGGAGGCGAGCGAGATCGAGAGAGGGAGGAGAGATGCGAAGGAGAGAGATGAGTGAGATCAAGAGAGGGAGGAGAGATGCAAAGGAGAGAGGCGAGCGAGATCGAGAGAGGGAGGAGAGATGCGAATTATATATGTATTTTTTTTCAAATTATATGTGTATATCTATCAAATAATTGTATGTGTATAGCTAATATACAAATGTATTTGTATATCCAACAAACGAGATTGGTAGAGGAAGGAGAGAGGCGAGCGAGATCGAAAGAGGACAGATAGTGGAGAGAGGTGAATTGTATATGTATATCTGTCTAATTGAATATATATATATATTGTTAAATAATTATATATATATATACAGCTGGTATATATATGTATTTGTAAATCTCGCAAGAGATTGTAGAGAGAGACAGAGAGAGAGAGAGAGAGGAGAGAGAAAATAACAATACATCCTTAACTATAGCTATAAATTGTAATTTTTCAAATTATAGTGGTATAATGTAAATACATATCGTATGTTTGCCTAATTACGTAATTTGCCCAACAAGAAAGAAGGGGTAGCTTGCCCCAACTTGCGGCCCTTCTTGGTATTGGGTTGGGTTGATCGTTTTCAAACCCTTTAATTTCAAATGAATGGTCAACCCATCAAATTCCTTAGTCCATGAGGCTTGAGCCGAGTGAAGTTGAACTCATCCCTTTTGGCAATTATAATATCTAATGAAATTTTACAAGTGGGATCTAAAAAAGATAAATTGCATGCACAACTTATCAGTACCTATTAAAGGTAGAAAGGATAAATCTTAAATCAGGCTCTCTAAACATCACATTCTAAGAACGAAATGTTTATGTTATCAGAAAATAACATAAATGAGAGTTTCATAGGCATTTTTCTATTTCAAACTTATTGGATTATATATTATCTTTAAGCTTCACATTGTTAGGATAAGGAAAAGTTGAATTTTCTATACGAATTCAGACAATTTTTTTTGCGATAAGCTAGTTATGAAGATTGAATTAGGTCTACAATCAATATTTTTCTTCATATAATATCAAAACTAGACTCATCTCAATTTATAATATCACCAATATGGAACCTTATATTCAAATTAATTAAAAAACACTACTTAATTAGATAAATATTTTTACCAAATCTTTCTAAAAAAGTTTATGGAGTAAATTATTTTAGGTTTATATATAGCACCCAAGAAGTGAAAAGAAGAGCCCTTAGGGTATAAATATTTCTCTCATCACCAAATTAAGACATTCCTATCCCAAATATTTAATCGTGTTGTCAAAAACAAGATATCACTTTCAATACAATATAGGAGATGATTGTGTAGACGTAATTTAAATTTCCAAACAATGAGCTGTTGACCACTAAATTTTTAGATAATGTATAGTACTTTCGTTTTAATGGATGTAGTATACTTGTTGTTGTAGTTTATTCAAAAAAGAATGGTATCTTTTTATAATTTATTGAAATTTATTTAGTTGTCGCATTCTAATTTTAGCTGTAGTGACATGACTTGTCAGGACTCTCACCATCACTTATTTAAATTAAAATAAGAAGAAACTTTCTCCGACAATTAATTTTAAAAAGATAAATTTAATATTTTTAGACGTCAAAAATCGTCATTATTTTTTAAAAATTTCATGTACAATCTCTAACTTCACTCCCTTCATTTTATATTAATTGTCCATTTTACTAAAAAATAGTCATTCTAAATTACTTGTTGAATTTACAAAATCAAGATAGAATTAGTAAGTGTAAATAAGTTGTAAAGTTTCAATAAAATTTCTTAAGAGGTAAACTAATAAAATGATCCTTTAAAAATTGTATAAAAAAAAAGGTGGACGACTAATATAAAATTGAGTGACCATCGCATTAAATGGTACGGACGCGGCAAAAGAATGTGTCATCCATTGATTTAAAAAACAATGGAAGTTTCTAACCCCTAATATTGTTAATTAAGACTTATGAAATTTAAAATAATCTTTAATTAGCTATTTGTTCCTTCAAAGAAGGTGGTGATCAAATTATAAACTTATATTAAAATCATACAATACGAAGTTCCCTTTTCTTTTTTTTTTTCTTTCTCATGATCTTATCCATATTTTTATATTTAGGTCATAGAAGACCAAAACCATATATATATGTACATGGTAACTTTGAATAATTCTTTTCAAATAAAATTAATGCTAAATTAAGACTAATTACAAAGTTGGCCATAAAGTCAATACCTGCCCTTGTAAAATTCAACTATAAATAGAGAACTTTACCTCTACATTTCTCATCATCCAAATTAATTAACTCTTCTTTACATTTTTAGCACAAAAAAATGGCTATTTCCTTCAACAATTGTTCCACTTTTATGATATGTATGATGTTGGTTTTGCCTGCATTTTGCTTTGGTGCTGAATACTATTATTCTAAAGCCACTTATTATAAGACCTCTGATTTGGTTTTGCCTGCACTTTGCTTTGGTTCTGAATACTATTACTCTAAAGCTACTTATTATAAGACCTCTGATGGCAAAGGAACACCTAGTAAGTCACATTTCATTTTCAACGGACCTACGCATAGCATGAGATCAATTTATAGATCTTATAATCAAAGATCCAATTTTTCAAGTCGATATATGTTATACATACATTAATAGCTTTAAAAAATTGCATATATATATATATATTTATCATTAATATTTATTTGTAATTACCTATAATTATCGCGCATGTGAGTACTAATTAACAACAATATATCACAGGTGAGGTGCAAAGACATGGCACTATGTAGTGACATGGGAGTTAAGGTGGTAGTGACTGACAGTGGTGAAGGGCCTGGAACTGACTTCATTCTCAGCTCCGATGCATTCGCCAAAATGGCAAAGCATCCAAAGCTAGCTCACATGTTGTTCCCAAAGGGAGTGGTTGATGTTGACTACAAAAGAGTTTCTTGCAAATATGGCAATCTCAAAATCAAAATCAATGAACATAGCAACTATCATGGCTACCTTGCCATATATCTATTTAACAATGGTGGCTATGCTGATATCTTAGCAATTGAGATCTACGACGTATGTATACATATTTACTATGTTACAATTTTACCAGATACTTTCATCCAAACACGTAACTGATTATTTATAAATACAGGCAAAAACCTACAAATGGATACCATTGAGAAGGTCATATGGAGCAGTTTTTGACTTGGCAAATCCACCAAAGGGAGATTTGAAAATAAGGATCCAAATAAAACAAGGTGAAAAGACAAGATGGATTCAATCTGACGAAGCTATCATCCCAAATTATTGGAAACCTGGCTCTGTTTATGAAACTGATATTCAGATTCCTTGAACAAATATATAATTGTTCAAAAAATCAAAAAAAAGAAAATGTGGGACATAAAATTGTCAATTTCTATATTATAGTATGGAGTCAAATAAAGTTTAATTTGTCTTATGGTTATAATCAGCCATTGTAGTTTTTATTAGCCAAATGTTTGTGTGTTAATAAGGCTGATCAAGTTCGAGTATTAATTCTTGTAAAGAAAATTATTTATAAAAACTGTGGTATGTTATTGTGTTATATATATTGGTGACTTGGTGTATGGTTTCATCTTTTTTTCTCAGTAAATTTTTTATTTGGTATTTGCATTGGAGTTCAACTAATTCAGATTCGCGTTATGTAGGCTCCATTCAGAGAAAGCATTCCGTATAAAGAATTTTGCGATACTCAAAACTCAAATTTGAAACCTCTAATATTAATTGAGAAGCAGTATCATCTATTGCACCACATCAATCGGTGATATATAGTTTGTCTTGGTGGCATTTCATTAAATTGTAATGCTATGAACCATTTTGAACACAAATTGCATCTTTATTTGGTGGAGAACATTATTATATATAAGAAGGCGAATAAGCAAGCAACTTTTCATCTATTTGAGTTGGATGGTTTTTCTCCGTTATTATATGAGATTCATAAAAATATTTATGGACTTATTAATTTAATATTTTAAAAATATTTCGAGTGTCAACTATGATTTTACAACATTGACCGTAACAAATCATTTTTCCAACTGTTTCACTGTGATTTTACTATATCGTCCTAATCAATTATTTTGATGAGTTATGTAAATGCCAGAATTAGGATAAAATAACACAAAATTATAAATTAAATCTTTCTTTTTAAATTGAATAGATAAATTAAATAATTATTTTAATTTTTTTCAACGATTATATTTGCGCCCAAAAAAGGTACTTCTAGAAAAAATATATTGTATAAATAAACAAAAAACTTTATGTATATTACTTTAAATGATGTAAAAAGTAGTATAGGCCTTAATAATTGTTAATTTAAAATTAGAATTCTTGTAATTTCATCAATGATGCATAAACTGTGATAGAAAGAGTAACGTAAAATGTAGAGATTATAAGTCTAATATATATTTAACATTTGATTAATTTGCAACA